>PVIU01001290.1:0-224652 GCA_004026605.1 Ondatra zibethicus | reverse complement strand
GCCTGCAGATATGTTCCCGCACAGGCTGGGGCCTGCAGATATGTTCCCGCACAGGCTGGGGCCTGCAGATATGTTCCCGCACAGACTGGGGCCTGCAGATATGTTCCCGCACAGACTGGAGCCTGCAGATATGTTCCCGCACAGGCTGGGGCCTGCAGATATGTCCCCGCACAGGCTGGAGCCTGCAGATATGTTCTGGCATAGGCTGGAGACTGCAGATACGTTCCTGCATCGTGTGTCTCCAGGCACCAGCCATGTCCCAGGGCTCAGCCACCACAAACAGTAAACCTTGAGGAAGATGATACAGCTGCAGAAGAAAATGGGATAAACTTCTGAGTCGGGGCCAGGTCTAGACCCCATTGCAACTGCACTTACTAGCTTTAGGGGCCTTGGCAATAAACTGAGTATCTTAGACTTCATCTCTTAAAGGGAGTGGCCACACATCAAGGTCACAGAAAAGCTTGCAGAGGTAAAATCCTTTCTTACCCTACATAGACAGAGCACATGCCCTGTAAACAAGCATCACAGTGTTAAGGGGGTTCCTGTGATGCCTTGTCTCTCCCGCTGCCCACTCCCTCTCTGACCTGGCAGCAGCCTTCTTCACACACACACCCCATACTGGTAGATTAGGCAAAATGAGAAGGGTGAAGCTGAAGTTTCTGGAAGGAACTGAATGTCCCATAGGAAGAATCTTTGCATTGCAGGTGCCCTGGAGCCACTGCAGACATTTTAGGTAAGGTGCCCCCCCGGAAACAAGCCACTTCATTGCAGCCATCCATGATCTGGTTTGAGGGCCGTCCGTGATCCGGTTTGAGGGCCATCCGTGATCTGGTTTGAGGGCCATCCGTGATCTGGTTTGAGGGCCGTCCGTGATCTGGTTTGAGGGCCATCTGTGATCTGGTTTGAGGGCCATCTGTGATCTGGTTTGAGGGCCATCTGTGATCTGGTTTGAGGGCCATCGTGATCTGGTTTGAGGGCTGCCATAGTTCTACAAATGCAAATGATGGCTTAGGATCCCCTGAAGAGCAGGTGCCAGGGAATGGGGCAGACACCCACCTCCGTGCGGTCTGTGATCAGGTGAGGCGCACATTCTAACTTCAGTCTTCTGAAAGCCAGACCCTCAGGAAGGTCCTGATGCAGTTTCAACTATGCTAACTCCTGGAAGGGCTTTCCCTTCACAGTGTTCTCAGACACATTTCCAGCTACCTAAGGATAACACGGTGTCTGCAGACAAGAAATGTTCATCGTATCTTCCTTCCAACAGTCTTGTAAAAAAAGAAAAAGATTTACACACACACACACACACACATGTGATGCTCCACAGAGGCCAGAAGTGGGTTTCAGATCTCCTGAAGGTGGAATTCCAGGTGATTGTATATGGCCGGCCATGTGGGTGCTGAGACCTGACCTCTGGTCCTCTGCAAGAACAGTGAGTCAGTGAGTGTTCTTGACCACTAAGCCATCTCTCCAGCCTTGTCTTTCATTAGCAGGGGAAAAGCTGAGGGTGTGGTCACAGTAGAGCGGCTGTGTATAGTACACAAAGCACCGGGCCCAATCCCCAGCACAGCACAGCACAGGCTATGTCAGCTGGTACCCGACAAACAGGTAAGAGGCTGAGGAATGGAGCTGGGAAGACAGCCCAGTGGCCGACATCTATAAACACTAAAAAGGAGATTCTTCCAAAATCCCATCTGTGGATGTGTTTACTTGGGTAGGAACAGGCACAAATGTTATCTACTGCAATATGCTTACCACAACCACAAAAGGGAAGGTGGTAAGGTCAGCCATCCTCTTTTGCCCCATTCCTTCAAAGCAATCCTTTTACTAATTCAATGAGGACAGGAGGCTCCAAACAGGAAGAAATGGTAAGTCTGGAAATTCAGGCCACCTAGGCTCAAAATACCAGCATGTAACCACTTTCTTATCTGGGTTATTGCAAGAAGGTGCCAGAAACCTAGGGAATGGAACTCACAAACCTTTCTCCATCCACATAAGAGTTATCTGGAGATGTGCCCACACACACCTTTACCACTCAAGTGAACTTAAATGGGATATGGATATATATATATATATATATATATATTCATTCTAGACTGGGAAAAAAGGATGTCTTAGCACACATTATTTTGATGCGCTTATATGAATGCTTAAACTAATACAAGAATTCTCGGGATTAAAAATTTTTTATTGTTATTGTTAATTTTGTGATCAATTAAAGATAAGTGGGAATTAAATTCTCTTAATTCCCAGTAAGGAAGTTGACAGGGTTTTATCTGGGTACTCTAACTACTGCTGGTGCTTTCTGTCATCCTGGGGCACCAGGCCTACTGGAGGAATCCAGGCAGAGATGCTGACAGGCTGCCCAGGAGCAGGCAGGGATGGTGGCCAAAATAACCCTCTCCTCCAACTCACCCGCAGAGAAAAAGCCTTTTTTGCCATGCTTCCCCTGTGGTCCTGTGGGGACAGAGGAAGTACAAAGACCCCTTGGCTCAGCTCTCATGAAGGAGCTTAGGAAGCAGGCCAGGTCTCAAGTGCTGACAAATCCTGATTCAGAGCTCAAGTCACACTTAGCTCACACACAGAACAACCAATCCACGCACTCCAGGGGCGGGCGAAGAGGGTGTGGAATGTACGGGGGTCCATTTTCAGAAGCTCCTGGCTAGGTCTCTGACTCAGCATCACGTCTCTGACCCACTCTTGGTCAACTGTCCACACCATTATGTGTCCAGAACTAAACCAACATCTCTTTGGCCAAGAGAGAGTAAATTGTCACAGAAAACATCTTCGTAAATATCTTCGTGTGACTCTCCACTTCTACACACTGCAACAAGACAAGCTGCCATCCTCCGGACTTGATTCCAGTTTAAACCTACTGTTCTAGAATAACAACACCCTGTTTTATCCTCAGAAGCATCTCTGTTTGGAGAGCACATCATATGATCAGCTTAGTAATCAGGAGCGAATGTCAGCACTAGACAGTAACACCTGTCGCCTTTCTGACACCCAGGAGCATGGAGCTTTCTAACCAGAATACTTTGGGGTGCTCTCAGCATATGGCCAGCACACAGGACTAACCAACCACACAGGACTACCCTGATGCAAACGCTGAACCTCAGCAAACATCAGCAGGTCAGCAGACCGCAACATCATTCATTTTCTTCTTGCTTTCAAGTGCCCACTCTTAGCCTGACAACCATCACCTACGAATGACCTCCCTTTTGATCTGAGCCCATGTTGTGTGGTCCTGACATCACACATTTAACTCCACAGCTTCTGTTTGGCAACTCTAGAGCAATAAGGACAAATGGAATCTCTCCCTGAGGTGAGGTACTGTGAAGGAGAATGGATTTTTTTTAAGTGGGAAAAGAATTATTTCATGAACTTGAAAAATCATTTGGTAGTGTAGCTGTGAAACAACTTAAAAGGGGATAAAGAGATGGCTCAATCTTAGGTAAAACATGAGGCCCTTAGTCCATTGTACATCAAGTATACACAAACAGCTACATAAAACACACATACACACAATAAACACACACACAAACGCACAGTAAGTACACAAACACGTACACACAATAAACACACACCCAAACACAATGCACACAGCCACAATGAACTATATTACTAAATAGAATGTTATAGGAAATTCGGACTATGTTGACAAAAGCATTTAGAAACTGAGCCAAACTATTAAGGGCAGATTTTGTTCTTATTTATTCTGTAATCGTGGGCTTGCACGAGTTTCAGACAAATCTCAGATTTGCCTAAGGATGCCCAGCAGCCCCTCCTTCATGCAGACAAGCTCTCAGCAACCAATAGGAAGAGACTGTCCTAAAGGGGCCCGGCCCAGGAAAAAACAAGGCTCTCACCCTCAGCAGGAGACAGGAGTGAGTAGCCCTGAGCTTGGACCACCTGGAGCACAAAACAATTAGTCCCAGCAGGCTTTCCCGACCTTCCTCCACCCCTCACCTGTTTTTACTTTTCTACTTTTTCAGTTTCCCACCTGGTGTTCTCCCAGGTTATAGGGCAGATGATCCAGCAAGGAGGGCTCAGAACTCAAGTGGAACATCGCAGGACAGGTGTCAGCAAGGCACAGAAACACCAGGCACTAAGTGTGCGACACTTTCCCTAAGGAAGGGATTTCCTCCCAGCATGGTGCCACACACACCTCTTTAGTCCCTGCACTCAGGAGGCAGAGGCAGGTAGAGATCTGCGCGTTTAAAGCCAGCCATCCTGGTTTAAAAAGCAAATTTCAGGCCAGCCAGAGCTACAGAGTGAGACCCTGTTAAAAACAAACATGTAACATCAATGAGAATTATTTGAAAAAAAAATTCTGTTGTATGTATGTGTAATGTGAGTATAGGGTTTTAGGCCGTGACAGATATGTGGAGACAGTAAGGCAACATTGTAGGGTCAACTTTTGGCTACCTTCGTATGATGATCAACATTAGGTTACCAGTCTTGCACACCACCGACACTGCCCACTGAGCCATCTCACTGGTTAAGTGACACATTACATCAGTGAGATATTGCCTTCTTTTCAGATTACAAACATGTTTTCATTGAAGGATAGAGGAAAACATGACAACTTGAATAGTAAAACCTATTTGCAATTGAAAAACAAACATGGGATTTCCCATACTATCTGCTCAACTTCCTATCATTACAAAAAAAAAAATTAAATGGGCCCTTTGAACTTTGAAGGCACTGAGCTTGCAGAATATAAGTCATTGAAAGCAATACTTAATTATGACAGAGTATTTACAAGGGTTCTTTTTTTCCCCAAACAATAAATGCAAATACTAATTTATTTTCAACACGAGTAAATTCCAGAAGAACCTGGACACAAGGCTGACCTGGCTATCCCTGCTGATCTGAAACTACCCTTGCAAACACTAAACCTGCAAACCTGAGATCTGCTGTCTGGTTTCTAAAGTGAACATATGTCACGTCGATCCTGCAGGTGTGTAAACTCTTCAATGGCAGTGACATGGAGACATTCCAATGGTAGAAGCGCCTGCGTGCAAGCCTGTCTAACCTGAGTTTGAAACACACCCACTCCCACCAACAAAAACAAAACAGGCAGACAGACAGATGCATCTGTAATCCCAGCAATCCTAGAATAATAGATGGAAGCCAGGGATAGAAAACCCAAGCCATTGGGTCAGTTAGCCTGCGGAACGCAGCATGCAGAAACAAGACAAACCCTGCCTCAGCATCAGTAACTGCCAACAGTTATCTGATCTCTTGGAAATATGAAAAAGTTTTGACAAGCTCAATGTTTCTAAATTTTAAGGTCTATAAAGCATACACTGGACTTTTAAAGTCCCATTTTATAAGGAATTAACTTAAGCTGTTTTGGGTTTAGTGTCTTTGATTGGGTATGTGTGTGGAAGGGGTTGTTTGTACTGCTGGTATTTGAACCCAGGGCTTCCTTCCTGCATGCTAAGTATGTCTACCACTAAGCTATAGCCTTAGCCCACAATGTATTTGTAAATCAAAACCACGCTTGATTCTTGTTCCCAAATCTACTGATCTCTGATCTTTAGAACTCAGTGGTTCTGACACAAGCACACTATGATGTAACAGCTGGTAAACTGTGGCATGTTTTTCTACCGTAAGGGGTGTCACTTTAACCCAGCACTGGTCTACACATCCTATACATTTTCATGACTCCAGTAAATTGTGCTGAGTCATATAAGCGCATTTTCAGTATCCTACACCAGAGGTGGGCTACTTTATTACACATGGGCATATCCAAACAGTCGTAATTATCGACGTGATAAAACTGGTTGTTTAAAATGCCAGTAGCTGGGCGATGGTGATGGATGCTTTTAACCCCAGCACTTGGGAGGCAGAGGCAGGCAGATCTCTGTGAGTTCAAGGCTAGCCTGGTCTACAGAGTTAGTTAGTTCTAGGATAGCTAAGGCCACACAAATAAACCCTGTCTCAAAAAAACCCAATAAATAAAATGTCCAGGAAGAGCACAGTAGAAGTGCACCTGAGTCCTGCCATGCCTCAGCTTCAGAAGCACAGGTGTGTAAACATATCATGCTTGCACAGCTAAACCTGCATGCCGAGATGGATTCATATACTAGAATACTCTAACAGATCACAGTCTAGAATCGGATCCTCCAAATACGGAATTTATACAAAAGATAAACGGAAAAGGGATCTACTCTAAGAAGTTGAAAGACAAGGTCTGAAGTACAGAAAAGGGCAGAGTTCTAAGTAAAAAGTAGGAAAAAATAGAAATTGGAAAACACTTGACTTCTAACAGCCATGGAAAAAACACTATGACCTCCATCCCAAAGAGCACACTCTGCCAGTTCTGTAGCTAGGGAGTATCAGTCTAGGAAAATAGAGATTGCTTCTCATAATACTAGGCAAGCAACAAACAGAGAAACTTAAAGAGAAGCCCAATCACATCTTTAGAAATAGGACTTAAAGTAGTGTACATTTCATTAGTACGTGAACGGAAAAGATGGGTCAGTTCAGTAAGTGCTAACTTTCTGAGCTGGCAAACGAGCTTGTGTTGAGATGTGCAATAGCTAGCACAACCTGAAAAAATCATTCCCAACACCCACGGAGGGTAAGCCAGAGACACTACCGAAAGCACTGGTTTAGATCTGCAGTTGCAAGAAATGCTCGATTCCATTAGAAACTCGTAAAACACTGGTATCCCTCATTTCCTTCCTGTCCACGAGGCGTGGATCCTGACGCCAGACACAGACATCTACTCTCCGTATTGCGTCTGTGTTCACATTTGGGAGCTCTGCTGTCACTGCTCTGACTCCAGGTCTCACTTATTATCTGAGCTAGACGCACCGTGCTGGCTCACGTCATCCTCCCACTTCTGCCTCTCAAGGACTTGGGGCTACAAGTGTGCAGCCTCCTTCTGCTCTGGGGCTGCTCCTTCTGAATGACCAGGTTCTTTTTAAAGACAAGTTCTTTAACTGGGGAACCTGAAGCTCTGTTGCAGCCAGTGTGCTGTGTTTCCTTTTAACCAATCTAAACGGTCAGTGATCTGACAGTGTTCAGAGCTGTGGGTCCATCCTTTCTTACCACAAAGTGTGCTAAAGTTGACTGGTGTAAAGTAGACCTTCACAGACAAACAGGAAACAGAAACAAGGTTAGGCAGCTATTTAAGGGCCTACCAGCCCCTCCCTCACAGCCTTCCTCTAGGCCAGAGGCAAAACTGCCAGCTCCCTCTCTCGGATTAGCTAAATTCCCAGTTTCCCTGCAATAACTAAGAATCTACAGAGTCAGGTGCCAAAAGTCGTGGAACTACATGTACATCTACTCAACTTGGGAAATAATAACCCACCACCACCTCAAATAACACATCAACAGGGTTTGATGGAAGCCAGGGTAGCTTTCCCACAATTCAGCAGTGTTATAAAGTAGAGCTTTTTTAAAGTACAAGAAAAAAAATCTATCCTTTGGCAGTGCTACAATCCAGTGTGCAAACAATCCTCTGTTTCACTTCCCTAGAATAACCTTCTAGAACTGTGCTGTGGCCTGGTGTTTGCTGCTCAGCACTGCAACACAACCAAGACACACAGATGACGGCGGCCTCTGCTTAAGCTGACCAACACCGGGGGACCAATCAGACACACGCTGACCTCCGTGCGGGAACCAAACAAAGCCTGCGAACTTCTAGTTCAGTGTTGACGTTTTCCGTTTACAGCAAGCAAACTGGACAGCAGAGGGAAGTATCAGTGTTAGTGGGTGATGGTCTATGAGCTGTTACACAACGCTGTTCCTGAAGACATGCAGGGCTCCTTTAGGACTAGTGGTTTTCAGCTGATTCTCCTAATAAATGACCTGATTTCTCCTTCTAACGGTGATGTTTATTAGTGGTTCACAGAGCGAGCTGAAAACATCACCAAGGTAAACATCTGAGTTGACTCGAGGTGTGGGGGGGGGGCTTGCACTTGCAAAAATTTGGAAGCAATTCGAAAGGCTGGCTGCACCCCACAATGCAGGCTGCAGTGACCCTCCATCTCACCTCCATCTCCACAGAGCCCTATCAAGGTCAGCTCTTGGTCCATCCACTAGCACCACAGAAACAATGCCTGCCACGATGCTGTGCGCTGCTATGAGCTGTGAGTCCATACTTTTGCTGATAAGATGTAGAATGACCGTAGCTCACGCTGCCCTACTCTAAAACCCAGAGGCCTAGCCAACCTAAGGATCTCAGTGCTCCTCTGCGGTAGTGGCACAATGCTGCACTTCACTGTGTAGTCACCACAGTGACACCGCTACTCATCTTTGGCAACCGCACGCCTGTGTTGTGGCTTAATCAACCACTGTTAAGTGGCCCACTCCATTAATCCAGTTCTGCAATAGAAAGGCTTCATTTTGCATGCTGGTCAACCCTGACTGCCACTTGAGGGTGACTGACACCGAGAAGACAGGAGCCTTTGTGTCCAAGACAACAGGGTTCCTGTCACTGGCTATGACAGTGAATTTCGTGACTTTGTAATTTAGCTCAGTGTAAATCAAGATGCTAGGTTTGTCCAGGCATTGCTGCTTCTGAGTGGATTTCATCTCCTACTTCTTAATCCTTAAAAAAAAAAGGTTATACGTTTATTCAAAATCTAATTTTGAATAAATCTAGTTTTGAATAAAACGGTCATCTTGTTTTCCGGCCTCTTCACATTTCTTAATCTTTTAATCAGAGAAGCTCAAGTCTGAAAACATACCCAAGCAATAGCACCAACAAAACTCAGGAACCCTTTAAGACAGTCCTGTTAGAAACAATTATTTAGCCTCCTAAACATTCAGCCTGCCTCAGCATGCCTGCATCTGCGCAGTCACTCCAGCTGTGCCACCCCCACCTAGCTGTCCCCAGCTGTGCCTCCTGACCCCACGTGGTTTACAGTTGGCTGACTTGCATAGCTAACATTACCTAAAACGTGCAATTTTTGACTCTTTCAAACACTACAGTCCTGTCAGTTTAGCTCAAAAGCAGAGATTTCCTTCAGACACCAACGAGAGGCAGCGCCAACAGGCTGGCTTTCCTTGTGATGGTACTGTTCAGCAAGCTATTATAAAACATTTTGTTTCTTTTACAGTGATACAGTAATTTGCTACATATATAACTTTAGCTAAATATAAACTGGCTCATTCTTTATGGTCATGCACATTGAAGTAGTAACAATCAAATATCTGAGTTCTTTGTTTTCTTAGGCAACATTGGCTTGGTTGTGCCTTCAAAATATTCTTACTATCAGTAATACCATAGGTTTCTAAGACTTTCCAATCCTTCCCCTGAAGTAACTTCATGATATCTCAGTCTAGGGAAACGCTGGAGGCCATTTAAGAACTGGGCCGCTCACAGCCAAGTTCCAACAGTCCTCACCATTGATAGTGGCTCCATTGATAGTGGCTAGCCTGTCATTGTCAACTATCACCCACCACTGAGATTGTGCGTTCCCTTGTAGATGGTCTGTACCTAAATTTCATTTTAATATTTTAATGCAGTGAGTTGAAGGTAATAAAGCATTTTCCTGGGGGCTGGAGAGGTGGTGCAGAGCTTAAGAGCACTGATTACACTTCTAGAGGAGCCAAGTTCAATTCCCAGCACCCAATTAGTAGTTCCCAACTGTCCAGGAGACTGACCTCCACAGGTACCAGGCATGAATCTGATACACAGATATATATGTAGGCAAAACACACATATGTATAAAAATAAAGAAATTTTTGAAATATAATTTTCTACCTATGCACACAAAATATATTTCCTTTCAAGGGCCACAAATCAACTTTAGTAGATGTTTTGGTTTTATTACCTACTTAGCACATATTCTGTGCTCACTAAATGCCTTGAATGAATGGGCTTTAAAGATTGTTTAATTAGTAATTAAATCAAAGGATAATGGTACAACGTTAAAAATGAAAAACAAACTATCTGCAAACCTGCAAACACAACCAAAAATTTCTCATCACAATTTACCCAAACTATTATGCTTTCTCTCCTGCAAAAGAAAAAAAAGGAAAGAAGGAAGGAAGGAAGGGAGGAAGGGAGGGAGGGAGGGAGGGAGGAAGGGAGGGACAAGTTACAAAGTCAGACAGTTCATCTACCTGGTGTACGCAGAAAATCCGTCTGTCTGACATGAAATACTCACCCTAGACAACAAATGCACTGCGCAGATCACGTCCTCAGTGCCCAGGAAGTGCCCTGATGCCCGCCTGCCTCAGCTCTGCTCCTGGAAGCTTCATCTACTTTCTGTTACATCAATTAAGCCCCGATTCTTAAATTACTGTCTGTGATTGTGAAAACTGCCCACCTTTACCTTTGAATAATAAACTCTTCCGCCAACCAACGCTTTAATTGCCAAAATATACTCTTTGTCTCAGCATGATTGTATTATCCAAATTTATCAACTTAACAGATATTTTCAAGGTAGTTCTAAAAGACCATGCCTTTCAAAATTCTGAAGGTAGATTTGAATCTACTGGTGGGTGGTCCTCTTTTAAAAAAGAAAAGAAAAGAAAAGGAAAAAAAAAACCTCAGGATAAACCCAATAAAAGAAATTACAACTGCACTTGGAAACACTTTTCTTTCCACTGCTGCTTGGAATTACAACAAACCAGTTTCGCCGCATTCCACCACGTGTTTTATGAGAATAAGGCAAACACTCCAGTGCAGTAAAAAGAACGTCAACGGCTTGATGATTGGCCACAAGAGAAGCCAACATACAGGAATTTATAAACCAAGGCAGCTTACTCTCTGAGACTCCACGGCAATCTCACAACACTACCCGGCTCCCAGCGTTCGACACACCACCGTCTCAGCCTGTTAACAGAATCTGGACCTGGAGGGGAAGACACTCAGATGCTCTCAATGAAAAGGAAAGAGGTCTTAAAAATGCAACTCTTGAACTGTGAAAACATAAGTCTTCAGGAAGGAGGACACAGTATAGGTACCAGCTGGTTTTATGTCAGCCTGATACAGGCTAGAGTCACTGGGGAAGGGAGAACCTCAACTGAGAAAATAACTCCACCAGATGGGTCTGTGGGCAAGCCTATGGTGGGGGCGCATTTTTTCATCTGATTACAGATGTGGGAGGGCTGATTATGGGCAATGTCACCCCTGTAGTGGTGGTTTTGGGTGCTTGAAGAAAGGGTGAGCAAGCCCTGGGGAGCAAGCTGGTAAGCAGCTCTGACCCATGGCCTCTGCATCAGCACCTCCCTCCAGATTCATGCTTCTGAGTACCTGCCCTGACGTCCTTTCTCGATGGACTGTGATCAAGATGTGGTAAGCTAAAATGAACCCTTCCCTTCCCAAGTTGCATTTGGCCATGGTGTTTATCACAGCAACAGAAAGCTAATCCAGCAGAAAAAATGAAAAGGGGAGAGTTTTCATCTAAAAAGGAGAGACGAAGAAAAAAGGCAGCCACAGTGGTCCTGAGATTCTAACAGAAGTGGGGAGCACAAGCCAGCCATGAAAACTCTCCCTAATTCTGTGCAAAACAAAGGCCAGCAAACTAAACCATGCATTCATCTCAAATAACACAACTAAAAAGCAAACCTCAGACAGCAGTGGTGACAAAGCTAACCTTCTCAGTAGATTCTCTGGGGACACTGGCTGCAAGGACACCTGCCGGCCTTCAGAGCTAGCCATGCTCCCCAGCCTGTGGGCAAAGCCTCCTCTAGGAGGACATCTAGACAGACCTGGGTTTCTTGGCAGCACTTCCAGCAACACATCTGTATTTCAGTATGTTATCCCTGGAGTAAAAGATCAATACTCACATGTAGGGACATGAATTTCATGTTTCAAACTGCAAACACAAAGAGCCATGGCACCTACCATCAAAGCGAGAATCTGATGTGGGATTTCCCTCTGTATCTTGTGATTACCATTGATTAATAAAGAATTAATAAAGTCCTTGCTTTGGACCTATAGCAAGGCAGAACTTAGCTAAGTGGGGAAAACTAAACTGAATGCTGGGAGGAAGAAGGTGGAGTCAGGAAGAAGCCCTGGAACCGCAGGAGACAGAGATGGTGTAACCTTGCCGGTAGGCTACAACCCTTGTGGTAAAATATAAAATAATGGAAATGGGTTAAATTAAGATGTAAGAGTTAGCTAACAAGAAGCTAGAGCTAATGGGCCAGGCAATGATTTAATTAATACAGCTTCTGTGTGGTTATCTCAGGACTGAGCAGCTGGGAACTAACTAGAGGCCTCCTACTACAAACAGCTGCTGAAAGGGTGAGAGGAACAGGATGTGCACACATATGCACAACACTGGAAAGCAACGCCCCAATAATACAAGTCAACTGGCAATTCTACAGAAATCAAACACGGCCCTCCTGAATCAACCGCAAGGAAGAAATGAACAGTTCTATGCCAACTATATAACTGATCTTATGTGAGAAATACATGGACATTGATCAGAGAGATGGCTCAGCAGTTAAGAACACAGGCTGCTATTGCAGAGGACCCAAGTTCACTTCCCAGCACCCACATTAGGCAACTCACCACTACTAGTAGCTCAAGTGGCTTACTCTTTTGAACTCCTCAGGCTTCTACACACATGCACAAACACACTACACATGCACAAACACACACACACACACATTCAGACAATTAAAAACAAAATACACTTTTAAAAATACTCAAGTCTGTGGGGTGTGGTGGTGCACACCTTTAACCCCAGCACCTGTGCAGGCAGATCTCTGAGGGTTCGAGACCATTTGGTCTACATGAGTTTCAGGACAGCCAAGGCTATATAGTCAGACCATGTCTCAAAAAGACAAAAATCAAAAAAGTAATAATAATAAATTAATTAATGAACTAAATTAAAAGATGGCATGTGTTGAGAACCTCCCAGAGTTAAGTTCTCTAGTCACCTGGAAAAGCAACAGTTCGTACTTCAGGGAGGGAGAGGCCCACAGTACCCTCCTTAGATAGAATAGGCCCTTGCTATGTAGGTTCCATGTCACCAGCTTCCAGGACCCAGGTGCTCCTGCCAGGCCCATCACTCGGTCTACTACAGGAAGCCCTGGTCATCCTGTGGCTGTTGCTGCTCACCCAGGCCTTTCCAGAAACTACCATGTTCTTGGCAAGCCCCATAAACAAGGTTAGGACTAGATGCTGGTCATCACCACCACCACCACCCTTAAAATACTTTTTCTTTAAGGAGTCTTTAAAATCCTACTTAGTAGAAACAACACAACCTACTTATGAGAAAAACTGGGTTGGCTTCATGTCTACCTGCAAGGCTTTAAAGGGCCCTGTGGCCTGCTCTCAAGCTGACGTAAATAAAGTCGCAAGGGAGGCAGGAGGAGAACTCAAGTGCAAAGAAGAGGAAACCAGAGAAGGGCCTGGAAGATTCTGGACTGACTTATGGAAGATACTCCCATAAAAGTATTGTCAAAGAACTCAAGAAGTCTTCCCAGTGACACTGTTTCCCTGAAATTACCTATCCACTATGTGACCACTATGGCATGGACACTGGAAACCATACATAGGCTGAGTTCTCAACACTTAAAGGAAACCCGGTAACAGAGGTTTCTTTACATTCTCCTTACTGTGACTGATCCACCCTGGGATCAATCAGCAAAGACCATTAGGGTCCTCGGTGCACCTGCCAATCAAGAGTTGGAAGACAAAGAAGGGCTTTAGCAGCAGTGAACACTAAGCTGGTCAACACCAGCAACAGGAACACGGCCAAGCAGCAGGGGATATCTTTACCAACCTCCCATCAAGCCTCCCCGGAACCCATCATCTGCAAGAACACGCTCACTCAATCTCTTTTCCTTTCTTCCTGCTCCCACAGAACCTTTTATCAGTGAGGACATCATATCATAAAATGTCTGGGACTTCTGTCCCAAGTCTGCTGATTCAATGGTTAACCTGCCTCCAGCGACAGGAAGGGAATTGGCCCTTGAGACCGGGGATACAGCGTTCTGTGCTCATTCCCACGCACTAGGGGCACAAATAGGAGTAGGACTGACACTCAATGGCGATTAGCGTTTGGAAATAAAACATCAAGGAAAAATTATGTGTGCTAAGACTGAGGTGAGCCAAAATCATTTTCAAGAAATAATACAGTTTAACAAAAGGGCCCAAATGCGCCTAAATAAATAAATAAATAACAGCCATTAGGTTTATGCACTAAACCAAGTTTACCAGGATCACAACAAATGCAAATACTAATCTAGATAACACTGGTTAAAGGAGTTCAAGCCCAAGGGGAATGACAGGTGATGAGGGGCACAGGTAGAAAAGGGAGGGGGCAGAGAGTGGCAAGGCCTCTGGGTGGAGGAGGAACGCGTAACTCAGAGGGCACAACTCCCCTCAGTGTACGACTGTGGTTGGGGGCTGAAGCAGAATCCATCAGACTCTACAGCAGTGGCACTCAACCTTCCTGATGCTGTGACCCTTTAACACAGTTCCTCATGTTGTGGTGACCCCCGACCATAACACTATTTCGTTGCTACTTCACTGCAATTTTGCTACTATTACGACATGTAATATAAATAATCTAATATGCAGGATATCTGATATGTGATCCCTATGGAGGTTGCGACCCACAGGTTGGGAATCAATGCTCTACAGTAATCTCTCCTAAATACCTGTCCCAGAAAAACAAAAACAAAACAAACAAACAAATAAACAAAAAACCTCCTATCTCTGTGACTGTCGGAGAAGATAAAACAAGGAGAAAGGAAACACTGCAGGAAAATTAAGTGTTCATCCTGGGAAGAAAAGCACTTCTGCAAGCTAGAATGAGTGGGTGTGCCCAGCAGCCAGACGGCCACGCTGCTCTGTCACCTTGCAGTCTCTGGAGGTCAGACGGCCCAGGCACAGCCCTAAGAACGACACCACCAGGAAGAGTCAGCACCGCTCTCAAGGAGGGGATTTCTGACAGCTTTTTGCAGGGCCTCTAGGGAAAGCCTACTTCCGGGCAGAGAAGGCTATTTAAGAACAGCTGAGGCAGGAGAGTGACCTGGAGGTGAATCACTCTCCTGAGCAAGGAAAGTCCCTTTGAAACACTGACCCTGAGAAAGAATGGTGGACAGACAACTGGGGAAATAAAATGAAAACACAGCTTTAGGGAGTCTAAGCTAACGAGGGTGGTAGAGACCTCTGGAACCCACCCATTTTTCCTCAGACAGTCCTTTGTTTAGTGGGAACCAGGGGTCCTTGCCATTGCACATCCACAGACCAGCATATGCCTGATCCACAGTTCTCAGGGGCCTGAGATGCTGCTAATATTTTTTTTTAAGTCACTCGACATGTAAATGGACACCTTTATTTCAGGATATGAAGCCTAGGTGTTAAACACTGAATTTGACTTAAGCACACAATGAGGAAGTTTCTCCGCAGGCTCACTGACAAACAGAGGAGTGACTGAGTGGAAAGGCAAATCCTATCAACACTGGGGCAAGAGGCTGAGCAAAGGTAACAGTGATCTGTTTGGTAGAGAGGCCACTGTTGAAACCTTCCCAACGTACTCTGAGGAAGGGCAGACACAACAGAGCCACAAACTTTTACAACATCAAGTGGCCTCTCAAGTCAGGCATCTAAACACCTGGACAACTTCCTTATAAGTCACACAGACGGCACTAACCCCTTCTGCACTCAGTTATCAGGGAGTTGAGCCTGATATGTAATGCTGACCCAAAGAGCTGTGGCTTACTCCCATACTTCCCTCACTTGGATGGCTGAGTCTTTCTGTTAAAACTGTTCTCCAGATGTTCTGTTGTTGTGTGGTGGTGGTGATTTCTGTTGTTTCCTTTAGCCCAGGCTAGTCTCAAACTCTGCTTTTACACAGTGCTGGGTGTCAAACCCAGGGCTTCCTGCGGGCTAGCTAGTCAAGGACTGAACTACATCCCCAGAATCCCAAAGGCATTTTGATGATGCTTTAAGACAATCTTTCTATCGCTGACATGAAAGTGTCAAAGGACATATGTCACTTGAATGACTCACTATAGAGAAAAATTACTACATCCAACAGAGGCAAGCTAACTGGCTGTGGATCTCTGCTGAGAGGACGGGAATCCAGCAGCAGAGAAACAGAACAGAGAAAGAAACAAAAGGCCCTTCTGTTGGCAGAGGAACAATCGACAAGAACCTACAGTCACATATCGGTAATGCAGGAAGGTCTGGAGACCGCAAGTTACTTGTTCATTCCTTTAACAAATAATTATTGATGGATGACACACAGTAGAACTCATGAAAATGAACACAGTAAGCCTACTATGATTTCTAAATGCTTTCAGCACATGAGAATCTACAACTGTATTAATAACAACCAGTGCTTCAAACGTAAGTTTTTATTTTAAGTGACATTAACAAAATTATCTATCATTTCCGTCGTGTGGAATGTTTTCAGCACCTATTCACTCTCTGTAGTCATGGTGAAAACGAGAAGCAACAGGCTGCAAGGAGTGTCTATATTATCTGCCAACTCAGTCATTCTTCCTCCAAAAGACCACTGTTCTTAATTAAGGGGAGGTATAGTCAAAAGGTTACCTCATTCCAGAACAGAACAGAAGGGGTTAAAAACCTTGGAGAGACAGCCTTACAAAAATTCCCCCTTACTCAGCTGACCATATGTGGAAATATCTTGAAAGTAAATGTATTGTCTAAACCTAAAACGGTCCTACAATATTCTTTTGCCAACAAACCTCTGACACTATATCACAGTTTCTGTCAAGCCAGGAGATAAACGATCCCTGACTAGCGGGCACTGCTGATGCTCTTCTAGAGCCCCAGCACTTGGGAGAATGAGACAGACGTACAACCAAGGCTATCCACTGAGACCTTAAATACAAAAATACACACACACATTTATATATATATACACATACATATACACATCCCTGACTGTTGCTATCAAAATAATAAGTGAAGGATCTGAGAATACAGCTCAGGGTGGGATGCTTGCACAAGATCCTGTGTTTGATTCTCCAGCATCAAAAAATAACAATAAGAGACAGTATAAAATATATTAAGAGGAAACTGAAAAAAATACAAATTATATGTGTGTTCTAAGGGCAGAGTTAAAGAGGCCATTCCAAGATGCCTCGAATACTCCGCCACCCCACGTCACCACCGCTTGTCACCGTGTCTATGGCATATATCGCCCATTCCGGTTCCTACTCAGTATGAACTCTGTCATCTCTGCAGTAAAAGAACAAAGAACTGGCATTTTCAGTGCTCTGGTATCAGTACAGAGTCTGGGTTGAGAGAACGCCGATGACAAGCCATCTGTTCTGATCATTTATGATGTGATCGCTCCACTCTCCTTCAGAACTGTGCAAGATCTCTATGGCAACACTGTCACTTCTTTAGTTTGGGGCCAGTGGTGTCTTCTCCTTCACAAAGCACGTGCGCCTCATAGATGGCCATACTCAGGCACTTCATCTGCACCAGGTACACTGATGGAAGGACTCTACACCCGCACTCATTACACCTCACTCAGGACTGGTTGTGGTCCCTGCTAGAGCATGTATATATCTTATACCTAAAGGATACACACACACCAGCTAGAGCCTTGGTCCTCAATGTGGTCATATTGAGAAGGGATAGATCTTTAAGAGGTGGGGCCTAATGAGAAATCCCCAGGTCCCAGGGAGTACTGCCCTTAGAAGGGATTCAGGTAGTTCTCCTGAGAGCCTGAGTTAGTTCTCGTGAGAGCAGTAGCTATGGAGAGCGAGCCTGAACCCTGAATCACTTTGTCTTCCTGTCTTGCAGTGGGATTTCCACGGCCTGCATGTGCTCTCATCAGCCATGTATCTGCCAAGACGTGGAGCACTCAGGGGCCCTCTCCAGAGCCTGAAGCTGGAACTCTCAGCCTCCAAAACTGTGAGGTAAATAGACACATTTTCCTGGTAAGAATTGGCCTCAAATGTTTATTATAACATAACTGGACAGCTATCTATCCCCTAAGGCCACAACTAAGCTAAGGCATAGCTTAGAGGACCTGTCTACATATGCATCTCGGTACAGATTCCAGGGTGTTACCCTAGAACTAGATGGAAGGATCCTGTGTCTTAAAGTCCAGGTATTGCGCTGGTCTGAGTTAAGGAAAGATGGGTATAAATCAGGACTTGCTCACTAGGCTTCTCCTGGGAGCTACGGTGGGGATCAGAGGTCCCAGCTGCTCACACTCACAAGGGAAGAGATAAGTGCAACACAGAGGAACCAGAGCAGAAGGCAGCTGTACACAGGAGCCATGCCAAGACCAATGGACCACAGGAAGTATGCACAGGACAGACAAGTGCACCTTCCCAAAGGCAGCAGAGCTCATCAGGAAAGCAAACCCCAGAGAAGAAGGGACCAGCAAACACATGCAGGACGTGCTGGACACAGTGCAGGACATGCTGATGGGGCAAGTCCAACTTCCCCTTGAACCTGGATCTGCCAAGGCTAGGGAGCAAGTGGATCAGGTCTGCAGCTCGGAATCCACTAGCCCTCACATGTGATCCCCACTGTCATGCAGCATCCAATGCATTGCAAATATAAGCAGGCATTTGGGATGGGTGAGGCAAGAGGATGGAGATGGATTTTATGTGGTCTACATTGCCGCCCTAGCCTACAGCACAGGCAGACACCACTTCTACCAAGCAACGTGTGAGAAATGAGACCTAACGTGCTATGTCTTTTTAAAAGCATCTCAAAATTCATTTTCACCTTGAGGGCAATTTCAATTACATAGCCTGTGCTCACCAATCATCTCTTTAATTTTTACTTTTACATTATTCCCCAGCACATTTTAAAAGGAGGCCAAAAGAGAACCTGCCTAATCATCTTGCGTCTTTGGACTATAAATTCCCACTGGACAGAACATTATTTTTGTCTTCTCCAGCTGTGTGACACCCAGCATACTGACGCTGATCAGGGGATAAACAGCTCATTCATTACAGTGTTATGTATATTAAATAATGCCCATAAAGTCCTTTGAAGATGAAAACCACTTCAAGTGCTAACTAATGCTAAGCCAGGCATTTGAAAATAAGAAACACAGATGACAGAGTATGCATCCCACGGAGGTCACCGTCCAACAGGAGGCACTGTGCTAAGAGGCTCTTGTTCCTGTGCCTCTGGTCCCTTTGCAGGCACTGAGTCTAGCAGATCCCCTCAAGTCTGCTTTATGTGCATTTAATGTATACACTAGAACAGAGAATTTCAGAGCGCTGTGCTGTGGGATAATGTTCTTGTACAGTGTAAAGATTTGTCACTCATACTGGTTTAATAAAACGCTGATTGGCTACTAGCCAGGCAGGAAGAATAGGCAGGGCAACCAGATTAGGAGAATTCTGGGAAAAGAAAAGGCAGAGATGCAATCGTCCTCCAGAAGCAGAGGAAGCACGATGAGAATGCCTTACTTAGAAAGGGTACCAAGCCACGTGGCCAAACATAGATAAGAATTATGGGTTAATTTAAGTTAAAACAGGTAGTTAGTAATAAGCCTGAGCAATAGGCCAGTTTATAATTAATATAAGCCTCTGTTATTAATATAACAAATATATTTCTTAGGGACTGAACAGCTGTGGGACCGGGCGGGACAGAAACTTCCATCTGCAGTGCTGCAAAGAACAAACATCTTGGAGTTTCGCTTCTTTCAGGAAATTTCAAAGCCTCACAAAATCCTGTCTTCCTCCTGAGATGTCTGCTTTCAAGGGAGGTCAAAGCACACTATGGCGTGTCAACTGTGCAGAGTATCACCTGAACTCCACAGCAAAGACAATGATAATTCTTGACACAGAACTGCCTTTCTGCAAATTAATGGTATCTGTTTTGGAATCTAACCAAATACTCCATATCTTGTCCCCCACATGCTAAGTGAGGAAAAGTGCCTCTCATGTGCGGCGCATAAGCTTCCTTGGGAAAGCATGGCCTGTGATATGACATCATGCTAACACCACTCTCAGCAGGAAGGAACACAGTCGAAAGCTACCTCTGTCAACGTCCACAAATTTTGTAGGAGCTCAACTACAGCCAGTTTCACCCTACCTAGCCATACCCTTTCCTACCCAAAAAACAACTCACCCGGTCTGAGACCATTAGTAGGAAGGAAATTCAATTCTTTTCATTGAAACTTACTAAAAAAAAAAAAATTAATCCAAGGTCTACAAAAATTTTAAATATGCCACCACATTGTAAGCAGAGGTCAGATCAGGTCATAATCTCCTGTCAAATAGAGTGATTTCCACACCCACACCCCTGCTCCCATTCCTTAACAACAAAAAGGGGTCAGCAGAAAGCTCCCTAACTGGGATCCAGTCACAAGGCAATTGTCAGGGAAGCGGCCACGGCAGTAAGGTGCTGCTTTCCCTAAGGACTCTGGTCCACCTTCCCTAGGAGACCTGTTCACTCAGTAACCTCAAGTCTGTCCCAAAAGGCCATGAATCTATGTTCACCTGCATGCAACTGGGTTACCATTGCCTTCCTCAAAGGGGACACCCCAAAACTGAAGACATCCGAGAATCTACCATCCAGGCCCCTTTTCTTTCATTGGTTTGTAATTTCAGTATTATAAAATTCACCTCACTTAAAGAATACACTGCTGTGAAAAGATGACCATTCTCTAATACAAACCACTGCTATCACCCCCAAGCCTTTCCCAAGAGCACCTGGCCTGCTGCGATCATCCCACCCTCGGTCCCGACCTTCTGTGCTCCAACTTGACTAACATCAAAAACGTCTTTCTTAAAGTGTTAAGAAACCACCATCCTTTTCTGACAAAACGTTTTAGTCATACGAAGGATTTCAGGAGGCACAGCGGCCAAATTTCCCAGAATGCACTTTAACAAGAATATTTATAGAAAGCGCAGAATGCAATATATGAAATTAAGCCTATCTCCCTAAATCAAAGATCAAAATTCCACATTATGATTTAATGCAATAATAATAATAAACAAACAAACAGTACCAGAAGAGCCTGGAACACAAAAAAAAATCTCACCCACCATTTTGTGACTTCTAGAACTGAGTGCATACATGTGCGCACACACGTACAGTTCACACTCACATCCTTCCCAGAAACCACACACTGAGCCAGAAGCATCACCGCATTATGTACCACAGGTGGTCTCTGGGAAAGGCAGCCAGCACGGCATCTTCAAATCATGACTCCTGACTGCAAGTGGTAGAGTGCACTGCAGTCCTGAGACAATCTGGGCCCAATCCCACCTCAACCAGACCACAGCCATTCTCAGTCCAGCTCCCATACAGACACCTCACCAGGTATCCTACTGATCCAATACCCTCTTAGTTCTTTAGTTCTTCTCTCTGGCAAGTACTGGACAATGAGATGAAGACAATAAACTTTCCCCCACAATACGTGTCATTTTCATATACCATATCGATTTGAAATTAATCTCTCTTTTCTTCTTGGTGACTCCTTATTTCCAACTCCATGAGCATCACAGAAAGCAAGCTGCGGATGGTGTCTGGTAGCCTCTGGGGAGCTGAACATCATGGCTTCGTCTGCTGACCGGAACTGCTGATCAACATCTTCACCTTGAAGATGGACATTTGTGCACTGCCTTGCAGAGGTGATCATTTTGCCATTGCTTCCTGCATGTGAGGTAAGAGAAGCCAGACACCTCCCCCATCAAAGCAGAGCAAAAAAACATGGAACCTGCAACAGCAACACGCAGCCCCCTATGTATGAGCCAGATGCCTGAGTCCAACACAGGGTTCCTCTTACAGTTAGGTGCAGAAAGAGCCCTGAGTATGAATGTAACTGTGTAATTACGTTAAGTGTGTGTTTGGTTGTGCAGTATTTATACACACACTCATGAGCTCAGTTCACTGAGAGGTTCTACAGGCAATGAGCACACTTAGTGCCCACTCTGCTAAAATGAATCAGTAATGGCTGATATCAGGGCTGGGGCAAGGGAAAAACAAGATGATCCTTGAACTATTTATTGTGCCATGAAGTGAGAAAGAACTAAAAATAAAATAAAATGATGGAGATAGGTCACAAAAGATAAAGGAGTCAGCCTGAAGCCACCGTTCAAATTGCAGACAATTTGAGCAGCCAACAAGATAACAACAGCAGGGCCATAGCTAACATGGTGCACAGACAGTGGTTCATGAGGCCACACTTAGCAACACCTTAAGTTAAGCAGAAGGAGAATCTCTTCTTCATGGTGGAAAAACAATAACAAAGAATGATACTGTTAGAAAAATCACCATTTGGCAAACCATCAAGTAAAAAGTAATTCAGACAAAATTTACAAGAGACACCACAACTAACCAATGGAAATAAAGGAAGAGGGCTTTGCACGGCCTCAAATTATCTCCCCACAAAATGCTAAGTACAAAGGGAAAGAGACCTGGAGTCACCACCTGAGCCAAGTGATGAAAGTGCCACTACCACACTGGAACAACTAGATGCAGTGGGGCAACTGGGTGGCAGTGAGGCAGCTGGATGCAGCGGAGAAGCTAGGTGCAGTGAAGCAGCTGGATGGAGAGGAGAAGCTGGATGCAGTGAAGCAGCTGGATGGCAGTGGGGTAGTTGGATGAAAGGGACAAGCTGGATGCAGGAGGGCATCTGGATGCAATGAGGAAGTTGGATGGCGGGGGAAGCTGGATGCAGCAAAACAGCTGGATGCAGTGAGGCAGCTGGTTGTAGCAGGGAAGCTGGATGCGGTAGGATTGCTCATGTTGTTATGAGAAACTGTCGATGGCCTGAATCTAATGAGGAATCATACATGCCAAACTAACAGACAGTCATCAGTACAAATATTCAATAACATCCAGGTAACAGAAGAAAAACTAAGGAGAGGTTCTCACTGATGGCATCTAAGGAACTATAAAAACTAAATGTAATACGTGGTCTTAAAATCATCATGGATCATTTTTTTACTTCTTAATTGTTAAAAGGGCATTTCTGGAACAAATAGAATTTTATTAAGTTGGTAAATCTATTTGATGTTATTGTACTCAGAAAGTACAGTGCTATGGGCCTGTAATCCCAGCTCAGGAGGCCAAAGCAAGATCACAAGTTCAAGGCCTACCCAGGTTACTTAAAAAAAAAAAAAGTTATAATTTCCTGGTCTTCATCATAACGTCAAGGCATTTTCTTGTTCTTAGAAACACACAGAGAACCATTTAGAGCAGTGGTCCTCAACCTTTCTAATGCTGTGACCCTTTAATACAGTTCCTTGTGTTTTGGTGACCCCAACCATAAAATTATTTCATTGCCACTTCATAACTGTAATTTCGCTACTGTTATGAACTCTAATGTAAAATATCTGATACGTGAAATATCTGCTACCCCACAGGTTGAAAACCACTGATTTGGAGGCAATGGGCATCATCCCATCTGCCACTTACTCTCAAATGGTTCAAAACCAAAACAATGTGTAAATGACTTATCTAAATCCACACAGAGACAGCAAGGCAAACAGAGTGCAATCATAACAAGTAGGAAATCAGAGTAAAGCTCTTTGCTGAGCACGAGATCTGACTTCTCAAAATAGTTTCTTCCCTTTCCAAGTAACTGTAACTTTAAATGTAATTACCTGTGTAGACAGAGCCAACTAAACACCCTGAATAGGCAAAAGTAACAGAGTTGCTACAATTCAATTACACTGATGCGGACCTGCCCTTTGTTACCTTTGCTACTTTGAAATAAAAGACTGGGGGCTGGAGAGATGGCTTAGTCACTAATAGCACTGGCTGCCCTTCCAGAGGTCCTGAGTTCAATTCCCAGCAGTCACATGGCGGCTCACGACCATCCATAACGAGCTCTGGTGCCCTCTTTTGGTCTGGCCTACAGACATACATGCAGTCAGAACACTGTATACATAATAAATAAATAAGCCTTAAAAATAAAAGAAATAAAAGACTTAATATAATAATGGGTCAAAAGTAACCCACAATTTCACACTAAACAGTCACCCTTTTAATTCTGGAAATTGTCACATACTAAGAAGTAAAACTGAAATTTTTTGAAAATCCCATAAGGATCATGCTGTCTATCAACCATGAGGAGACCAGATGAAGTGGGCTGATGAAAAGGAACCCCACAGATACAAGAACCCAAAACAAATGCCTAAGAAATGTCTCACTAAAGAGGAGGGAAAAATCATCCTCCTCCCTACCACTGTCTCTCAACATAGTCTGCTTGAGTGGAGACAACACAATCGCTTTCCACAGACAAAGCCAGGACACCCACAGCCACTCGGAAAGAAGCTCCTAGACCTCTGTCCTCCTCACACCTGCCTGCTCTTTTCCTAAGTTAGACAGGAAGTCCTAGGACTCATTATGATGTTTTACTTGATGATGGCCAAAGGAACATCCCTGGCTAGCTCACCCTGCCTTTCCCATCCTGCCAACACTGCATTCACAGCCACAGACACCTCCCAGCACTTAGATCCAATCCAGACAGTCAAAGACATGGGATCAACACTTCAATCAGACTTTACATCAACAGATGTGAGCCGAATAAAGCAACACGGCCATCATACCTCACTTGGATATCTGCGGCTACTTGTATTATTTGTGTTAAAGTAGTATCTGTTGTCATTAGGAAAGAAAAGAGAAACATAAACTAAATTATAGAGTCCAAACTAATGCACGGAAAATGTTTTTGCTATATCCTGGAATCTTTCACTCAACTTTTATTTGGGTCTACACTGCTAAATTATAGCTTTGACCATCAACACCCAAGGATCTATGTATTTAGATTTTAAAATGACAATCCAGACTCTGCAGTGAGGTAGTTTTACTCTCTCCTTCTGTTAGGAAAATAAAAGGGACAGGTGCCTTCCTAAGAGTGAAATGGGGCAGGTCAGGCACCCTCACAAGAAGCTGACAGACTCCTCTGTAACCAAAACCGCACCACATGCTGAAGAGGAGATTCTACTTTCAAAGAAAAAAGGTTCGAGAGACATCTTACATAGGACTGGACGAATCACAGTATTAAGTGGCCGATGGAAGAGAGAATACTAACAGAATACCAGCTTTTCCTGGAGAGCAGGCTGGTGTTAAATGTTAAATGCTCTTATGTGGTAGATTCGGAATAATAGGTATGCTTTTGGGTCTCTTTCACTCGCACGCTCTCTTTCTCTCTCTTTCTTGCTCTCTCTCACATACTCACATACACACACACACAAGCATGCACACACGCACTCGCACGCACACCCACACAGCTAATTAAAACAATAATTAGATAAATAAGTAAATAAATTGAAAGGTATTATGGGGTCAGTGTAAGAAGAGGAAGTGGAACAAAATGAAAACCAACAAAGAAAAAAGTACCAAAAACTCTTATCTAAAAATTTCCGAGATTATCCTTTACACGTGAACTGTACATGGGAATTACGTTTGCAAGTTCAGGAACAGTTGTTTATTTCATGGTTACAGGTCTTCTGTGGGGGAGATACGGACACATTAGCAATTCACTCACTCCTCAGTATGAGAAATGGGTAGCTGCAAAGTCAGAAAGCCCAGGGATGCTCTGCAGACAGTAAGACGGAGCAGCCTGTCTCCAGAAGTGCAGCCCATCCCTGGAAAGCCTCCTTCAACACCAGGAGTGCCGAGGCTCTGGAGACCATGCTGTGGGTGCGCCTCTGCTTGTCCTACAACAGCAACGACCCCCAGAGAGGGAAAACTTAGAGCGGCAGGAATGGCAGCTGTCAGTCATAGACATGTGGCTAGTCATCCACAAGTCGGGTGTGTTTATCAAAAAAACAAAATGCACTCCGTAGCACATGGTCATCAGGCTAAACACTCCACAGGGCAAAGTCTCGGGACAGACAGCTCAAGAGACCATCCTCCTGCAGCAGCTCTGCTCACTGCAACCCCAAGTGAGCCTCTCTCACCAGCTCCTCACCCTGCCACATGCAAACAACTTTCCCAAGTGGGTGGGAGGCTCCTTATTCCAATCTTAAGGGGCTTCCTTACATGGATAGGGACTAGAAAGAGGAAATTAAGGTCAAAACACAACTATGAAGAAAATTAAATGTTTCTACTGTTGGTTAAGAATTCAAACTGACACTGGGCAGTGGTGGCGCACGCCTTTAATCCCAGCACTTAGGAGGCAAAGGCAGGTGGATCTCTGTGAGTTTGAGGCCAGGCTGATCTACAGAGTTTCAGGACAGCCAGAGCTACACAGAAATACCCTGTCTCAAATAAATAAATAAATACATACATACATACATACATACATACCCTGAATATTTACATACCGACCATAAATGTTAAGAACAAGATTTCCCATAAACAAGAAAGTCTGTCCATGAGCCCTAATAGCATCACAACAGAGCTGTGTTGGAGATACTGGTCTCTATAAGCTGGTAGGGAGTTTGAGTAAAGTAGATGGGACTTGCTTATGATAAGGTTTCTCGGGGCAGGGGTGGGGGTGGATCTGACAGCAGAAATCAGGAAGACTCAGGGACAGAGGCAGAGGAAATAGACACACACCAAAGCCAGTAGAGTCTTCCCCCACACCCTTAGGCTCCTTTTATCAATTCAGGGATGCAAGCAGGAACTGTCTATCCCAGAGTGGATCTGGCTGAAAAGTAAAGCAGCCAGCTCCCCAGTGGTCACTGAGAAGTTTCCCATCAATACGTTCAATCCTGTGCTGCTGTTCTGGCCAACAGCCCCTCCTGGCCGCTGCACCCCATCAGATTACATAAAGAGGGAGAAGATACATTGCACGCCTGTGCTCCAGGCAGATCACTCAATCACCCGTCAATTCACCAAGTGTGTGGGCCAGAGGACAGAGAAGCAGGAACAAGGCGAAGGACACCCGAGCAGAAAGCACCTTCCACTCGTGTGGAATTGCTACCCAAGTGCTTTCCTCACTGTCAACACAGGACCCGTCAGCCGGCGGTCCTGTCAAGATAATGCAGTTAGGGTCATAAAGACCAGTCCACAGCAGAACCGAGGAGGGATGAGGAAGGTCACCACTGCTGCTTTTTATAGTGTAACAGAGCTCACTTCTATCAACATAAGTGATTTTTTTCTAAGTAAGTGTGGCTATTGATTAAGAATTTGACTTTTCTCTGGAATTCTGCCAGGAATATGAGATTAACATTTTATTTTCTCAGTGCAGGAGTGAAGTAAAGAGTAGGCAAAATAAATATCAGCTACAGTTTATTTAAGTTGATAACTTCAAACATTACCTCTGACTTTCCATTAGGAGCAAATTCCAAATTCATCATAACATTTAAAAAGTTTTTTAAAGCTGGGTAGTGGTGGCACATGCCTTTAATTCCAGCAATCAGAAGGCAGAGGCAGGTGGATCTCTATGAGTTAGAGGTCAGCCCGTGCTATAGAGCTAGTTCCAAGACAGCCAAGGCAACACAGAGTAACCCTGTCTTGGGGGGGAGGGAGTGTGGTTCTTAAAAAAACTATCTTAATTGTATTTTTAGGTCATACCTTTAAGAATAATAATTAAACCACATTTCACTTTGAACATCACAATTGACTTCATTTAAAAATCTTGGTGAAAAGTTAAAAGGGTTAAAATAGCTTCCGCTAAATCTTCCTTGAGGGGAACCCAATGCCCCACCTCAACAAGCGGGCTCAAGCTCACGACGTCTCAGTGGAAACCTGCTTTCAGTGGTGATGTTACTGTTCTCATGTTATTTCTTGAAAGTCACTTCTGGATTGATGGATTTACCTATTCATCTTAGACTCCTTAGTGCCGTCTAAAGCAGCTTAGCAACGCCACCTAAGAAGAGGAGGCCAACAATCTCTAGCACTTTTTTCAGCTTTCCTTTTCAGAATATGGAGGGTACCAAGGCCCTACTTCAGAACACAATCGCTGTTCTAGAACTTAATGGACCACAGCTTCCGAGCTTCAGAACACAACTTAAGAGTACTAAGAGCCTAAATATGAAGACAAGCCTGCTTATACTCCATAAGGAAACCATCATATCAAAGCATATAAAAGCATGTATGCTGCTCCCTCACAAAGTGACACACTCAATTCTCTTCATGTAGTCCTAGGGAAGAAAGGGGCTGCAGAGAGACATCCAGAATAAGACTTAGTAAGAAACAAACCCAGCATGATGGCTTCAGAATAACCACAAACCTTTGTTCTCCACGCATTCATTTAAAGCCAACCAAAGCATGCCAGGCAGGTTAAAAATAATGCATTTATGTAAGTCCCCCCACCCCCCCATACACACACTCTACCAAGGTTAAATACGGAGCTCTGAAAAAATGATTTATTGCCACAAGGACAGGGACCCAAAATAGATTGGCAATAAAAGTGATTGGTCCCAGGGGCACTGAGAACTAATGTAAGCAATATCCTGGTCATGACAGGCATCCGGGAAAGAGCATTAGAGTCATAGCTTAACCCTGATTCCACCTGTACCCAGTTCCACGCTGGGAGAAAGCCACACGACCTCCCTGTGAGTCTGATTCCTCATGTGTAAAATGCAAGCGCTAGTCCAGCTCGATTCTGCAATACCTCTGTTTTAGTTTGGTTTCTTTGGAAGTTTTCCTTATCTGTTTCAATGTTCCACTCTGAACAAAGAAAGGTGATGTCCAAATTCCACTGACATATGCAAAACAAAACAAAAACCTGCTAGCTGCCCACTCAACCCGCTTTAGCACTGACTGGCCTGCCAGTAGATGCCAAGCCTCAGGGTGGCTGATCAGATTACCAAAATGAACAGGGACTTTTCTTTAATAAAGCGTGTAGAAGAGAACGAAACAGCCACAGAGGAGGAGAGACCTGAAGTGGGATGGATGCTCGATGACTATTGCCCTGAGATTCAAAGAAAACTGAAAAACAACGTGTATGTACCAACAGCTGTGAAGGAGCTGCCATTGCACAGGAAAGGGGAGGAGTCCTCAAGGGCTATCTCCCCCACCCTCCACCTTCAAATCTTGGCAGGTGGCAGTACCTCCGCTGGAACACCTCCACTGATGAGGGGGGAAAAGTGACATAGTAGCTCATTCTATTTTTGAGCAGCTCTGTTAAAAAGTTCTGTTAAGCTGGTACTGTTTTCTTTCATCCAACCACAGGTACCAGTTTCAGTCTATGGCACAAAAATAAAGCATGAAGGAGTAAACAGAAAGGGGGCCAAACAACCACAGCTGCAGGCCTGAGAAGGTAAAGGCAAGCAATAGAAAACCTTTGTCTCCTCCGACTTGTTGGCAATCTCAGGGCCAGGCTCAGATACCCTGAAGAAGTTCACACCCTACCTGTCCTCCCCAGCCAGTGGGAACGTATTTTCCCTGTTTGTACATCTTAAAGACAATAAAGATGGATCTAACAACTCATTCTCTTCCACATTCACCTACAATCAAATCTGTCCTGGGGGTTCCCTGCCATTAACTCCACGAGGCCCCAGCCAACGCCATTCTTACAACCACGGTGCCCATGCCAAATTAATCAGTCGCTTTGCATTCTGTACTAGACACCATTGGCCTAGATGCCAACCACTAAGATCTGGAACAGGTATCCAAAGCTGCCAGGAGTTGAGAAATAACTTCTAAAAGGAGTGTACACCACCCCTGAGAGGGGACAGGTCTTCTGAGGCCAACCCAAAAACCTACCCTGGTTCCTGACCATGAATCAATTAACTAAAAAAAAAAAAAAAAAAAAAAAAGAGCAGTTTGTCTAGTTACATTGGAGGGTGAAATAAAGGAATCAAGAAGTGTCATTACCTGAACAGGAACTCTAAGCTGAACAGGCAACCCAGGACTACGAAAAAAATAAGAGCAGGGAATAGAGTGGGGAGAGGCTCTCAAAGCAGCATGTCTTTGGGGAATCTTGGGAACAAGCCATTCCTCAACGGTTCATAAGACATAAGAAAGTTCAGTCTCACCAACACCAAGTAGATAAACAAATAATTTTTAAAAAAGCCATCTCAGGACACAAGACCCTTTCTAACATCAAGAAGCTGAATTTTTGCCAAAGTCTATTATTCTGTGACAGATAATAGAAAAAGGAAAAACGATAACTTCTGGGCATGGAGGAAGCACAGCTTAGTTCTGCTCTACCCAGCCAGTCACACACCAAAAAAAAAAAAAAAAAATAGATTAAAAAACTCTTAATCAAAGTTTTCATTTGAGGGAGTTGGTGTTTTTCTAAACCTCTGCTTTTTGCAAGGACCTCACCGGAGATGGTGTCCTGGGGAGTATATTAAACCCAAGCTGACACGGCAGAGATGGAATGTGTCACTTCTAGTCATAACCAATCGGTTAAGACGAATCAAAAATAACCCTGCCAGACAAAGATCAAGAAGACAGAACTAAAGCAGGTATCTAACGGCCCTGCTAACTTCTGCCTCGCCCAAGGCTGGTCGCTTCCACTGCTAGCTTCCCGTGACCCGGATTGCCGTCCTGATCTCACCCAATTTGGAAGCTGACTTTGAAAGAGGCCACGGAGAGCCTGAGCCGTCAGCCTCCGGCGCTCACCCCGGTGCAGGCCGCTCACCAGGCCCCGAGGCTCTCCCAGCAGTTCTCCGGGAGGCCAGCGAACCGCCGCCCCGCGCCCTCCCCGGTCCGCCTGCCTCTCCGGGACCGGACCTGGGCCTCTCTCTCCGGCTCTCCAGGGCGGAGTCTGCATCCTCACTCCGAGCCTAGCCCGCCAGGGACGGCTCTCCGAGATGCAGGCCCCCGGGTTGCCGCCGCTGCCCTCGGCCGCCTCCGGGACACACAAGCAGAGCGGACTGCACGCGGGGACGCGGGACGCGCGGACGCGAGCCCGGCTCGCGCGGGATCTGGGCCGGGCCGGGCGAGGAGGAGGCGCCGTCACCGGGGTCCCCGGGACGCCCCGTCACGCCCCCTGAGCCGCACACCCGAGCCCCTCCCGCCCGCCCGCCGGGCTCCGCGCTAGCCTCTTCCTCGGCCAACTCCAGCTCGCCAGAGCGGACTCTCAGCCACCCAGCACTGCCTCCAGGTCCACGCCACCCACGCAATGCCCGCGAGCCCCCGCTCCGCACCTCTCCCCAAGGCCACCACGGTCCCAGATGTCCTTCCCCGGGCCTCCCCCAGAGACAATGGCTCGACCCCGCCGTCCCGACCGTCGCCTCAGCTTGGCCACCGTCCTGGGTCCCTTCGCTGAGGTGCGATGGCTGCCCCCCGTTTCACCGAACCTCACGCCAAGCTAGATGATGGGCTAGAGCCCCGAGCCAAGACACCCGCTGATAATGGGGTCGGGGATCCAGCTACCAGCGGCCCGGAGCCAGCACAAGGCACAGCCCGCTGTCCCCGGCCCCGGTGAGCTCGTCCTCCGGGACACCGGCCTCCGCCCACGCCGTCTCTGCCGCCGCCTCCTCGGCCCTCCAGCGAGAGACAAAGAGCCGGCGCCCCAACCCGCGGGGCCGTGGCCACTGCAGCGGGAGGGCGAGGGGTGTCTACCCTGGCACAAGGGGCGAGTGCCGGGGAAGCGAGCGAAGGCGCCCGGGACAAGCCGCAGCACACGGGCGGCGTGGGCAACCTGACACGCCGGCGTGGATCGCCAAGCCCCGCTGCGGCGACGGGGACGAGAGCGCGCAGGGCTGTACCGGGCCGGAGAGCGGGGCGCGCGGGGCCGGCCGAGCGCTCGGGGCAGCCGCGGGACTCACCGGATCGGAAGAAGGCCGCGATGTCGGCCAGGTCCTTGGCGGCCTCCTCGGCGCCCTCACCGGCGCCGCCCCCGCAGCCGGAGCCCGCCGCGCTGGCCGCCACCGCGGGGCCGGAGGACGCGGCCGGGGCGGTGGCACCGCCGCTGCTGCCGCTCATGGCTTCGGCGGCGGCCGCGCCCGCCTCGGGCCCCGCGCCCCTAGCTCCGCGCACCCAGCTGCCCGCACCTGGCCTGGAGGCACCGAGCACCCAGCTGCCCGCGCCCGGCGCGCGGACGCACAGTCCCGGGGCGGCGGGCGGCGGCGGCTCGGCCCGAGGAGCGCGCCCACATAGACGAGGACACCGCCCGGGAGCCGCGAGCCTGGCGCGGGGCGGACGCGCGGAGCCACGGCCTCGGCGTGGCCGGCCGGGGCGCGGGCAACGGCGCGGACACGCGAGGGCGGGGGCCGGGGCCGGCGGAGCTCCGCGATCACGGGCGCCGGCGGCAGCAGCGAGCCTCCATCTTGCTTTCCAATGGGGAAGGAAGGAGGGGGAGGGAGAAATCACGGCCGAGGGAGCCCCGGTGAAAGGAAAGGGAGAGCAGGGAAAGGAGAGGAAGGAAAAAGAGGGGCTTCGGCAATTTCCGGAGAGCTTCGTTAGGGGCCGGAGCATGGGCTCGGCTGGTGGGCGGGGCCTGTTGTGGGCGGGACCGTGGAGGGGCGGGGCCGCGCCTGGGAGCCCCGAGGGCGGAATGGAGTGGCTGCTGGAACGTGGAGCGGACTAGGTCTCCTCCTCCAGGGCAGCTCCAAACCTGGGAGGAGCAGGAACAAGTGTGACCGACCCACACTGGCCTTCCAGGCCCTGCACTGCGCCCCCTGGCAGGACTCTTACGCCTACAAGGCATCCTAGCGCTGGAGCGGTTTCATTATTATTTATGTCACCCGCGGGGCCGGGTGACCAGGGCACAGGGCTGGTGTGTCCCTCGCAGGCTCAGCGCTGTCACGGGCGTGTAGAATGGACTCGATAAGTGTTGAATGAGCAGAGAGGCAATGAAAACAGATTATCTGCTCTAGTCTACCGTCTCCTTGCATACACACACACACACACACACACACACACACACACACACACACACACAGGGGCTTGCGGGGAATCCCCATCTCCCAAGTGTGCTGGGTCCTCAGGCTACCCAGATGTATGGCGAAGATGACGGAGGCAGGGGTGACCAGAGAAGGAAAGAGATCTTTTTTAAAAAAAAAAATGCACGTCAAGTCAGCTATGTGGAATAGTCAAATTCTGCTTTATGTCAAGCCGGCAAGATGAAATGGGTGCCAGATGATTAAAGATCAAATACTGGAGAAAACATATCAACAAATTTCATCGAACTACACCACTAACAAGAGAGCGATCTCTAAATGAACTAGTGGATAGTGGTCACCAGGGCTTTCTCCCCTGGGAGTCTCAGACAAGCCAGGGGAGTAGGCTAGAGTGCTCAGTTTCGTTCAGGATGAGGGTTGAAGACATCCATAGGAACTCGTGTTCGTCTTACTATAGATGTGTGTAAAGACCTACAGCTGTGTGTATATATCCAGGATAGTACATATGCCTTCTTATTCTGTCAGTTGTCTGGGCCTGGAGACATTTTCACAATATCCCACAGACCAATCATTAGATTCTCTCTCTCTCTCTCTCTCTCTCTCTCTCTCTCTCTCTCTCTCTCTCTCTCTCTGTGTGTGTGTGTGTGTGTGTGTGTGTGTGTGTGTGTGTGCGTGCGTGCGTGCGTGTGTGTTCTTATCTGTTGGGACATCTGTCTATGTTCATGTGGATGCAAGAGGTTGCAACCAAGTGTCTAAATCAACCAATCACTCCTCACCTTATTTTTGGAGACAGGGTCTCTCACTGAATCTGGAACTCCTTGACTGACCAGCAATACCCAAGGATCTTCCTATCTCTGCCTTCCCAGTGCCCAAACTGCTGCACTCGGCTTTTTACTGGGGGTACTAGGATCTGAATTCAGGTCTCCAAGCTTGCAGAGCAAGCTCCTTACTACAGACAGAGACATTTCCGCAGCCCTAATATCTTGTTTTTAATACAATAGTTTTCTCCAAAGCTATAGGTCCTTGGGAAAATGGCTGATTCTGGTGGGATAGGAGATATTTAACATGATCCAGAAGCATCCTATTGCACTAGAAGGTAAGGAAGTGGCTTCCCAAGAAAAAAGTCATCAGGGATAAAGACTGCCCCAGAGACATAGAAAACAATTGAAAGAGCTCCTAGTGGCCAGAACTACAATAATTTAAGTAAGAAAATACAGCACTAGTTGGTTATTGGCACAAAATAATTTTTTTTTAGTCTATACTGATGTAAACAAGCAAATGGGGTGGAATAGACAAATTCCCAATAGGAATTACAAGTAATTTCTGTGGAGGCTCTGCCATGAATGAGATGGAGCAGAACTCCCCTCTCCTGAAATACACGCTGCACATAGTACTTTCCTTCCAAAGAGAACAAAACTGGTGATCTACCTCCAGCCGAGAAACTGCAACCTTGCACTAGCCCGGCCATCAAGAGGAACATAAGAAGTAATAGTGGCCCTGACAGCGTGTACCAGCTATGATAAGACCACCATGGTCTTCGTTCCCAAAATTCCTACCTCCAGATGAATAAACAACATTCTTTGAATGAGGAACTTCCTATAAACTACCTCACCAGCACTCTCTCAAACTTTTGAGATCATCAAAAATCAAAAAAGGCTAATTAGCAGTCGTAGCTGTGAGAATCCTAAGGCAGAATTAGAACGCAGAGCCATGTAGCTGTTTGCCACTGGTGCTGTTTTTTCTGTGACAAGTTTTCACTCTGTCACCCAAGAGAGCCTTGAACTCTCCATTCTCCTGCCTCAGTCTCCCAAGTGCTAGGAGTGTAACCACTAAGAATACAGTTGTGTGCCATCATATTTGGCTCAGTGTGGTGATCTTAGTGGATGGTGAGAAATTCCTACGGTTAAAACTGAGTAAATCTGGAAAACATGAAGGTGTTAGTCAATAATAGCGAATCCACAGTGCATGAGAAACTGGGAGGTTCTAGGTCTGGGGTGCATGCAAACTCTCTCCACACCTTTTTAGTAAATGTCAACCTCATTTACCATTTAAAAAGTATGTTTAAAGCTTATTTTCAATCAGATGAGCAATCTCTTACAGTACAAGCCAGCAAGTCCACACCACGTGGGCCTTTAGTTCAAGTATGTTGGCATTGTTTCTCTAATTTTCTCTTGGTTAATTCCTAACCTTAACGTCTTTCCCTCCCTTACATAGCCAAGCTCCCAGAGGCTTTCAGAGAAACAGAGAGATTGTACCTGGTCCCTGGACATCATGGACCATGCTGGGATGTCTATTCCTTTACCTGGACACCCTGCCCAGATTCTGAGCATTGCATTCCTGTGGCCTATCCTTATTGTTACACCTCACCCATCCATGGGAACCCAGAGCAGTTGGCAGCCATGAGGAAAATCTCAGCTGTTCACTGGGGTGCTCAGTCCCAGCCCAACCCCAGAAAAAGACAGCCACAGTCTTCTCTTAGACCCTCAAGACTTCCTGAGCACAGGCTTGCTTGGGTACCCACTTTAAGATTTAATGCTACCCATCTCTACCCCTCCAAACCCAATGAAAGGATTTTTTTATTTTTGTGGGGGCAAAGGGGGGTAGCATTAAATCTTCATCTTGAATTCCAGTCCCATCGTTCTTCCTTCCTTATCTGTTGGCTTTGGTGTAACCTTTCTGTTCTTCAAGAGACTTGGCTTTTAGTACCCAACAAACTTATCTTTCCGCATCTCTCTGCCAGGGATTCCAAGAGTGTCTCTCTTAAAATTCAGAGCCAAGTGACAGTATTTGTCTTTGAGTCCCTCCATGTACTTCTCTTCTGACAAAATAAAAAAGTGGAGAAAAGTTTAAGATTTGACAAAAGGAAAACTGTTTGGATGAGAGTGACAGATTAGATGGCATCATGCAGCCCCAGGCAGATTGGCAGCATGTCGGTGGTGGGCCTAGGAAGTGACACCTGGAAAGGGTAACTCGTGTTGGAAAGATCCTGAGTGGAGCAAATTCAGGGTCCTGGGAGACGGCCTTAAGGGGAATGTGACCGAGCAGTAATTGCTACTCAGGGCATTGGGGGTTGGAATGGACAGGGAATGGCTGGCATGCATTTGGCAAGACAAGATCGATACTCTAGGGACCGAAATTCTGACCAATTCTTCTGTCTCAGGTACCCAGTCCAAGAACGGAATGAGAGAACATTTTGGTTGGGTATGGGACACATGCAGGCTCTCCCTGACATCTGAGCGTGTGCAGGGAGTTCTAAACAGGGTTTCACGACAGCTGCTGTTGATCCTACTCAACCTCCAAAATCCGGCTCCAATTTCATCCTCTCTCATGAAGCTCCTACATAACTCAAGTTGATCTCTCCCTTCTCTGAATTGCACATCGGTTATTCGGGCATTTAATCATGTGCCACATTCTATTATTTATGAGTTTTGTGTTCAGTGTCTTGCCTAGGAGATGAAGCAGTCCTTCGTGATTAGCACGCAGGTGCCAGTGTGCTTCTTGTATACCTGGAACTATATGAGGCTCAAAGGACACGAAATAAAATGCAAAACATCCTCTGTGGTAGACAGTGCCAATTGTCTACTCAGTGCCACTCTCCTTGGTAGACATGAAGCCCCACTAAAGACGTGCAGTTCCCAACTCTGGCGTTCATGTAACGTGGTACTGACCCCCATGAGATACAGACAAAAGAGCCGATTTAGCATCTGTTTGCTCCTTGTCTTCTGTAATCAGTTTTAGAAACACCAACGTACTGGTGAAGGTAAAGTGGCCACAGTGTGACTGTGAGACAGAGTGTGTGGTAAATGTGGATGAGCGGCCCCCTCTGGACTGCTTGTAACATAAGAAAATAAAGACCCTGGGGCCTTAGAGATGGCTCAGTAGTTACGAGCACTGTCTGCTCTATCAGAGGTCCTGGGTTCAATGCCCAGCACCCACATGGGCAGCTCACACCCATCTGTGAAACCAGTTCCAGTGCTTCTGACACCCTCACACAGACATACATGCAGGATAAACACAATGAACATAGATAGATAGATAGATAGATAGATAGATAGATAGATAGATAGATAGACAGATAAAATAAAAATATTAAAAAGAAAAAGCAAATGAAAACTCTGACCTGGTTGAGTAGCTTAATATGTCAGGTGTTGAAGTATATGCCTTCTGTTACCTAGTAGACCAGCCATAGTTTGTGTGCACACACACGTGTGTGTTAGGGCATGTACACATGTGTAGGAAGTCCAGAAGTCAATGCTGGTTGTCTTCCCCCCCCCCTTTCTATATTGCTCTCTATCTACCATTCTCCACTTCATTTTGGTACACAGTCTCTCACTGAACCTGGAGATCATTGCTGCCCATGTCCAGTTCCCCAGTGCTGGGTGGGATTAGAGGTATTAACCACCATGTGGGTAGCTTCTTATTCAGGTACTGAAGGTCTGAACTCAGGTCCTCAAGCTTGTGCAGCAAGCGTTACTGACTAAGCCATCTGCTACGATCCCCAGACACAGTCCTTTATTGATGTTTCTCAGTTTTTTTCCCAGCAAAAGGAACCCATAAAATAAAGGTGAGTGAAGAAGCAGGAGATAGTTACTGCATCAAGAGTCTGGGAGGGGACCCCAAGGAGCCAGCACATGACAAACATGACTTTGGCATTGGTGGAGATTTTCTTTTAAATAAATGTGAATTCTTTTCATTCATCTGTATTTATTTTAGTATAAATATTATGTCTTAAATTGTTTCCTAGTTGATAAGGATAGAACTGTATGTCTCCCACTCAAAAAAAGATATACTGAACCCATAACCCCCAATACCTTAAAAAGTAACTTTATTTGGGAATAAGGACATGGCAGACATAATTGCCCAAGACTGGGGTCATGCTGATGCATTTTATAAGATGGCCTGGTGAGGAGAAGAATGGAGAATGTCTTGCATGAGTTGCATTGATGCATCTCGGCCAAAGGCTATTGGAAAATCTCTAAATCAGGGAAGAGGCTAGGAAGGCTTTTCCTAGTGGGTTCAGAAGGACCGTGACTCTGCCCTAAATGTGATTAAGACTTGTGGACTAAAGAAGGCTGAGGTCTCCGAAAGCCTGGGGTTGATAAACGTCTATTGTTAAAGTTTTCTGGTAGTTAGTACTTAACAGTCATGGCAACCCCAGAAAATCAGTGCAAAAGCTAATACAACATGTCTAGTATTTGGGGGGCAGTGATTTTGTAATTCTAGGAATAGAGCCATCTTGTGGATACTATTTGTTGGATGCCTTAAGAACAAAAATCCAGAGGAATATGGAGATTAGATGAGTGACAACGTGTTTGAAAATGTCTACCTGGTGACTTCGCCTTTGGCCACAGTTTGGAACCTGTGTTCTTCTGCTCTCGGCTACGATAACCAGATACCTATGGTTGACAACTTTGTAAGGAAAAGAGGTTTGTTTGGCTCACAGTTTTGAAGGCCTAAAATCTGGATTGAGTAGTCCCTTTAGTTTGGCCTCTGGTGAGGCACCCCAGCTGTCATATCAAGGTAGATGACACCATGACTTCCTCTCATACATGACCCTGTATGAGACAAAGTCAGAGAGACAGGGGGACAGGGAGGTGACTACTTCATTCTCTTATGATAACCCTCTTTGAAGATCTAACCAGGGTCCCACGAGAACTACTCTAATTTACACATCCAAACTCTATCCAAATTGTAGAAGCATGGCTACAAATCTTAACTCCGAGGTACAGATGCCAGGGGTCTCTAGATTTGCTTGGTTCATCAAGGGTGTGGGCCTAAAAAGTGAGTACAGCACTAGGTCACTTTCTAGTGACTGACAGTTTTGCCCCGTGATGTGCAGGTCTGTGTGGATTGGTGGCTCTCCAGTTGGTGCTGAACCAGATTAAGAAACATATGGGAGAAGGACTCACCCCCAGGACCACGGCCTCTCCATCTGCTAGGGTCATGTCAAGTCAACTCAGCAAAACTTCCAGATAAACCTGGGTTCTTAGACATCTCTGATTGGGAATGACTATGAAACTACAAAGCTGGAAAGTCCCAAACTAGAGCCCAGCTTGCACTGTTCTGCACCTATGTTCATAAGTTTGGATCCTCAAGAATTGCTGGATTGGCACTCAAGACTGGTTGATAAGCACTTTGCAAATGAGTTTTCTTCCCAGTATTTGAAATAATTCCCAATATACAAATCCAGCAGACAAGTCTAGAAGAGGGAGTCAGGAGGAATGACACTGAGGAGGGGAGGTAGACAGGGGAAAATAGGAGGTAGATGATGAGATTGATGATGAGGTATACAAAAAAAATGGATGGATGTGTAGTGTGGTTAATCTCAATTATCAACTTGACGAGATCTAGAATCATCTGGGATATAAGCCTCTGGACATGGCCATGGGAGGTTTGAGCACATTTATGCATTACTCTATTGCTGGGCTGTAGTTACAATGTAACCCACTGCCTGTCGTCCCTGTTGCTCTGACTTTCCTACCTTGATGGACTATAACTTCCAACTGTGACCCAAAATATTCTTTAATGTGTGAGAAGTTGCTTTTGTCAGGGCATTTTATCACAACTACAGGCAAAATCACTAAGATAGCAACGTGCATGTGTGTACGTGTATGTACCCACGCACCTATGCCTGCCTGCATTTGGGCTGGTCACTTATGGAAGACTTGGTCTAGTAGCAGAGAAAAACCAGCAATACCAGAACCAAAAGATGAAAATAGATTTGGCTCTGAAATGAGCTCAGCCTTAGAGGTGGTTCAGTTTTGTTATTACTATTGTATAAATGAGACAGGTATTAGAAGCAGCATTATTTGTATTTGCCACCTCGCCTTGGAAGCGATCAATGTTCCAGCAGCTAAGAACTGCTGACTTTTACTTCCCTGCCAGTAATTTAAAGAATTCCAAATTGATACTGTTTTTCCATCTACATTCGCAGAATCTGAAATTCTACCCAGCATAATCCATTCACTCCTGATCAATGTTTGGTCTTCAAGATTTCTCAGCAGGGGCTAAACACTCCCAGGAGTTCTTAAACCTTGAATCTTTATCAGGTCTATCCCTCCTAGATAAGATTGGTAGAATAGCAGAACATCAGCTCACAGTAAGGAGGGAGAAAGGACGAGAAAGAGCAACAAAAATCTCCAGAAAAGCGTCTGCGTTTCTTTTGTGCAGGGCAGGCCTTGGTACTTCTGTCCAGAGTAGAACCTGAGAAATGTCCACTCGGGGTCATCTGTAAGGGTGATGCTGAGCTATCTATGTTAGGCCACTGACTACCCACTGAATCAACACAGTACCCATTGCATGGGGAAAGTGTATGTAAAGACTGTGTGTCCAGTTGGGGCCATTCCAGAAGACTTGACCTGCTCCCACAGCAAACAAGCTCTCAGTCCCAACTTGATAGTCTGCCAGAATGAACGAAATAAGCCAAAGCCCTTGCCTCACAGACTGCCTTTACACTGGAGGTTGTGTGTGGCAGATAACAAACGATTAAACCTCATTATGGAAGAGTGGTACATGCAGCTAAGGGAAAAGGTGGAAGTTCAGGAGGTAGGGCAGCGAGCAACATCAAATGTAATACTACAACACAGGGGATCAGAGAGTAAGAAAATGAAACGGTGTGGGTCTGGGGAAAGAGAACCTAAGGAGAACAAAGGTCCCAAAGCAGAAGTCCTAAGGGAGAACTAGCACAGTCATTGTGGCTGGGCAGGAGACAAATGGGGAGTATCATCAGTGGGACACAGAAATCTCAAAGTTTCAGGTTCCCTGGTGTTTGCTAACGGTTGCCTTTCCTGGGAGTGAGATGACAGATGCAGATTCTTGTAAGAGAAGGCTCGGGTCATTTTAGACTGAACAGAGAATTGCATGGACTCATCAGAACATCAGGCTGGGCGGTGGTGGTGCACGACTTTAATTCCAGCACTCCGGAGGCAGAAGCAGGTGGATTTTTGTGAGTTCAAGGAACAGAGCTAGTTCTAGGAAAACCAGGACTTCACATAGAAACCTTGTCTCAAAAGACCAAAATAATATAGCTCTGTAGACCAGGCTGACCTTGAACTCACAGAGATCTGCCTGCCTTTGCCTCCCGAGTGCTGGGGTTAAGGCATGCACCACCACTGCCCGGCCCAAATTTAAGATTTTTAATGAACTTCAGGAAAGGTAAGCAGTCTGAAGTCCATCTGATTCCTAAAGTTCTGGGTAGGGAATTATGGAACTAAAGACTATATTCAAACTAAGTGTGTTGCCACATGCCCATGTCTGCAGCACAAAGGAAGCTCTGGGAGTAGGATCATGAGTTCAAAACCAGCCTGGGCAATGAGACCCTATTTCAAAGAAAGAAAGAACAGAAGAAGAGATCTGGGAGACCTGTACAAGTGGTCAATAGGTACATGAAAGGATGCTGAAGATAGCAGCCACAAGGGAAATGCAAACCAAACCACAGTGATCTACCGTTCTATACCCACTAGAGTGGTAAGCATAAGAAGACAGTAATAAGTGGCAAGGATAGAGAGGAAGTAGAACCCGTGTTTATTACTGGCAGAAATGTAAAACAGCGCAGCCACTTCAGAAAACATTTTGGAAACTCATCCGACGGTTAAACATAGAGTTGCCATATGAGCTGGCAGTGATGGATATGCACTCAGGAGAAAGGAAGCGTATGTCCACACAAAAGCCTGTATGCAGATATCCATAGCCGTGTAATTCACAAGAGCCTGTATGCAGATATCCACATCCATGTGATTCACAAGAGCCTATATGCAGCTATCCACGGTCATGTGACTCACAAGAGCCTGTATGCAGATATCTATAGCCGTGTGATTCACAAGAGCCTGTATGAAGATATCCACAGCCGTGTGATTCACAAGAGCCTGTAAGCAGATATCCATAGCTGTGCAATTCACAAGAGCCTGTATGCAGATATCCACAGCCATGTGATTCACAAGAGCCTATATGCAGATATCCATAGCTGTGCAATTCACAAGAGCCTGTATGCAGATATCCATAGCTGTGCGAATCACAAGAGCCTGTATGCAGATATCCATAGCTGTGTAATTCACTAGAGCCTGTATGCAGATATCCACAGCTGTGTGATTCACAAGAGCCTGTATGCAGATATCCACAGCCGTGCAATTCACAGTGGCCAAAAACTGGAAAGCCTCCCAGTGCCATCAGATGAGTGCCTAAAGAGTTGTCATTCCATATGATGGGAGATTATCCATCCATTAAAAGGAAGTACCAATACTTTCTGCACAGGGGCAAGGCAAGACAACATTCTACTAAGAAAGAAACCAGAAGCAAAGTACAAAGACTGCATGATTCCATTTACAGGAAATGTCTAGAAAGGGCGAACCAGGGACATCCTGACCAGAAATGAGCAGTGCTGGAGCGCTTGTATCTGCCATGCAAGATTCCTCCCAACAGACAGCACACACCAAGTGCCATGAGATTCAGGAGTGTGAACATGAGCTTCACCATCCTCGAGTGCAGTCCTCACAGGGCCAGCTGGCATCTGCGATGGCAGGTGTTGTCTTTGACTGGCTGTGATATATGCCGCTATCCTCCACCAGCCAGCCAGGGAGTAGAGATCTTTCGCCCATTTTCCTGCATCTCCTGCAGGAGGTACATGTGCCAATTGTTTCCGCCAAGCTCTGTAGTTTTATGCAGAGAATGCAGCTGGTGATGACAGTCTGTCTTCAATCAAGTCCTGAAGAAGAGGTTGAAAAATAACAAGAATCAGAAAACAAGAGCAATAGAAAATTCCCAGAGACTGTGGAGCGTGAGGTTGGTAATGTGACTTCTAAAACTGCTCATGGTACAGTTACTGGAGACAGTAGTTTGGAAGTAATCACCAACCTTGCGAAAGAGAGAACTGGGAGAGTCAATGTCCCACCTTCCCTGATCCTGCTGTGTGTTGTCTACACCCACCCAGGAGCCAATAGGAAAAGGAGACTATGGATGTTCCTATAGGCCATGAGAACAGAACAGAGCAGAAATCAGAGATCCGCTGGGTCAAAGCAGAACATCAAGTTTTGCCATGTACTACAACAGCATTTGGAAGTCATGAATTGGTCAAGGGCAACCACAGCTCTATAAGCTATTGTACATTGTACAGGGAATGCTAAGTGAGCAGACCCAGTTGGAAAGATACGTCCAGTCACTGAATAAGACAGTTATGATTGCAAGGGGGGAATATATGTTCAAGTAAGCAGAAAGGGAAGGGATTCAGAGAACAGAGAAACCCTTTCTGCATTGGGTATTGAGGGAAGAATTCCTAGATCAGAATTTCATTTGCTGCTGGTCAAAAGCCAAGGCTCAAAATACAGAGTAGATAAAATATGATCTTTTAAACAGACAAAGGAGATGGACTCTGTGCTCAGAATAAATGGAAACTGGCCATATGTGCATTGGCATCCAGTGCCATCCTTTTCTGGCTGGCCTCGACCTTACTATATAGACTCGGATGGCTTTAAACTCACAGAGATCCACCTTCCTCTGCCTCCTGAGTGCTGGAATAATGGCATATTTTGAATTTTACAACTTAAGTCTTATCATTTCATTGACTCTTGAGAGTCTCTAAGGGACTTGGGAAATGTTAGGACTGTCCATAAGGTTGGAGAGGTTTTAAATATCAGTTATTATCAAAAGACCAGCTATTGGACAGCACCATGAAGGGGACATGGTATCTTAGTTAGAGTCTCTATTGTTGTGAAGAGACACCATGATCGCAGCAACTCTTATAAAGTAAAATATTTAATTGAGGTGGCATCTTACAGTTTCAGAGTCCATTACCATCATGATGGGGAGTAGGGCGGCACGCATGCAGATATGGTGCTGGAGAAGGGGCGGCTACATGTTGATATATAGGCAACAGAAAGTAGACTACCTCACTGGACATGGCTTGAGCATATATAAGATCTCAAAGCCTTCCTGCACAGTAACATACTTCCTCCAATAAGGGCACACCTTCTAATAGTGCCACTCCTTGTGAGATTATGAGGAGGGCAATTACATTCAAACGACCACACATGGTTAGTTCAAAATCTTTTTGGCTGTTTTTTTGCTTCTGTTTTTCGAGACAAGGGTTTCTCTGTAGAGCCCTGGCTGTCTTGGAACTTGCTCTGTAGACCAGACTGGCCTCAAGCTGAGAGATCCACCTGCTTCTGCCTCCTGAGTGCTGGGATTTAATGCGTGCACCATCATGCCCAGCAAAACCTATCAAAAATCTTGAAGAGTAGGTGGGATTGAGAAGAACAGAGTAGATGAGGCAAGAAACTTCCATGACAAAGGCAGAGGCAGATAAGCCAGGAAAGCAACGCACAGAGGACTGTGTCAGACAATGCTGAGAAAGACAAATTGGGGCAAAGTCGCAGCAGGTCTTCACTGCCAGGCCAGCAACTTCAAAGAATCATCCTGGAAGAGGGACCTTCTGTCTGGGAGTCGAGTGGTGCATCAACATATCGGAAATGTTGAGTAGGACATTAAGCTAGCTGATGTGTGCAGGGTGAACTGAAGAAGGAACTGATGATCCGGGATAAAATGAAAGAACTGTCTTGGCCTTCTAGACCAGAACTTTCAAGTGATGCCCAGATTAGACTGGGAGAAAGTTGGTTTATTGGTTCTTGAGTATATTAATGCAGTCCAATGGGGATATAGACAGGCCCAGGGTGAATTTTCTCCACCCTTGACATGTCCAGTGTGCTGAATAAATAATACTGTTTTTTGGTATGTGCCACAATATGACATAGTTGTGAAACGCTGTTATGAACGAATGATTAGGCCAGTAACAGTAACTATATGAGGGGAGAATTGGCACAAACACAGTAAGAAATAAAAGCCAGCACTTGACTGTTCCAACAGGAGACAATGCCCATCAACATTGCCTAATGACGAGAAGAAAGATTGGAAGCTCAGAGATATGAGGGTGAGTAATAGTGTCGGCCAGAAACCCACATTTTAAAAGGAGAAATCACTGAAGACAATGGAGCAAGCCAACTTTCAGAGTTCAGGAAGAGCTCATTACATCTCTGATGGCCCAGGACCCTGGAAGGGAGTCAGATGTAGCTTTGGCTGCATGTGAATGGCATCTTTCAGACTGCAATACATTTCAATCACATATGGCAGTCTATGGGTGTAGATGTCACCTCTGCCTCATTTGCCTTTTGTTCGAAGACACAGATTCTTCCCTAAAAAGAGACTCAGGTAGGTACCTCCCACGTGCAGAACCAAGCTCCGCTCATTCTCTAACCAGCTCTTCCTAACCGTGCAGACACAAGAAAAGCAGCCACCATCTGAAATATATCGTGGTGATTTTGGCCCATGTGATAAGACCGACATTTGAAGCCATTTAAAACCGTTTCTCATTCTAATTCATTCACTCTGTTCATCCTAAACCTCCCACTGGCAGCATCTTCTTGAGCACTATTGTTTTGCCTTTCTTTCTTGCTCCCTTTCACAGGTGTTATGGAATTGGTACCCCCTTGTATTTCTTCTTTTCAGGAAGGGTGGAAACGCTAAGGCTACAGTGCTAGTAACATGAGTCTGTGTTAAACGATGGAGAAGCCTCAATCTGGAATACTAAAAACTACCCTAGACAGAACATGTCCAAATCATGTTGCCCTGGAAGCCTACAGAAATAATGTAGATTTTTATATTATGCACAAGCTGCATTTGAAGATACTGGCCTTATGTTACTTAATTTCCCTATAATAAATAAAAGCCCATGTGTTCACTGTTTTAGACTTTGGTAGTAGGAAAGTTTATCTCTACTGACAGATGGCTCTGCTTCCTCTCCTGAGCTAATGCAAACTGTGTAGCTCACGGTGTTTCTTTTTATACCTTGGAAGTCAACATGCTCAGAATTAAGTGGTGTGCTTATTTGCATCAGGTTTTACAATAAATTTCCCTTTGTGTTGTGACTTTTATTCTTTTAAATTCGTTCTTTTAAGTTTTTACTTCTCTCTTTACTCTGAGTTTGTTTGAGTTTTTCCCTAGAAAATGTTGGGGGGGGGTAGAGGATGGGATGGGATGGGATGGATGGATGAATGAATGAATAAATGGATGACTGTGTGATAGATGGACTGTATGACAGATCATGTGATGGATGGATGGGTGGATGGATGATTGTGTGATATATGGATGGATGGATGATTGTGTGATGGGTGGAATGTGTGATAGATCATGTGATGAATGGATGGATCATGTGATGGATGTGGATGGGTGCATCGATGGTTGTGTGATGTATAGATGTATGGATGATTGTGTTATGATGGATAGATAGATGATGGATGGATGATTGTGTTATGATGGATGGATGGACGGATGGGTGGTGAATGAATCATGTGATGGTTAATCCTCATTGTCAGTTTGACTGGATTTAGAATCATCACTGACACACCACTGAGTGTGTCTATGAGATTATTTCCAGAGAAGTTTCACTGATAAGAGAAGACCTACTCTGAGTGTAAGCAGCACAATCCTATGGGGCAGCCCCACTTCATGGGCTTAGGTCCCAGACTGAATAAGAAGGAAGGGAAAAAGAGGAGAATGCATTAACACATGAACACCAACACTTACCTCTCCTTGCCGCACAAGCAGCCAGATCACATTCCGGCTGGCATGTCCTCCTTGTTGTGACAGGCTCTTTCCCCCAAAACTGTGAACTAAAATGAACCTTCCTCAAGTTGCTTTTGTCTGGTATTTTATCATAGCAATAATAAAAATAACAAATTCAGATGGCTCTGTGAATGGGTATAAACACGTTAGCCTCAATTGTTAGAAAAATTCATCTTCTTTCTGATATTCCTTTATGCTATAATGCCAACTTAGCTAATGTATTTGTATCGATATAAGAAGTTTAGTGGGGCATGGTGCCACATCTTTAACACCAGCACTCAGGAGATAAAGGCAGTAGGACCTCTATGAATTAGTGGCCAACCTGGTCTACATAGCAAGTTCCGCGCTAGCCAAGGCTATAGCGAGATCTTGTCTCAACAAAATATATTTAAGCTTACTGGTGTGGGATAATTGTCTGTATTCTGTCAATCATGATTTAAATAAATGCTGATTGGCCATTAGACAGGATATATAGGTGGGACAACCAGATAGGAAGTAGAGGCGGAGCAAGGAGAATAGGAGAATTCTGGGAAGCAGAAAGCTCTCTCGGCACTCCTGCCCAGACCACAGAAGAAGCAGGATGTGACCTGCCCTGCTGAAAAAGGTACTGAACTATGTGGCTAACATAGATAAGGATAATGGGTTAATATAAACTACAAGAGCTAATAAGAAGCCTGAGCTAATGGGCCAATCAGTTTATAATCTTCTGGAGACCTCTGTGTGATTTTCTCTGGGACTAAACGGCTGGGGGACCGGGAGGGACAGAAACCCCAACAAGCAGCCTGGCCCTCATGTTACAGCTTACCATTAGTTTACTTATTTTTCAAATGAGAATCACTTCATTTCCAACATCATACAATTGTTCTGAGGTTTAATTTGATAACACATGTGATTGTTGAATATGGTCTACCTGGGATAGGAAAAGCTCAATGAATGCTGGCTCTTACAGTCACTCAACGGTGTAACCCTTCTTTCGTCTACTCTTATAGTTTCTTCTCCGGGTACTCATCACTTTACGTAGGGACCTTTGACTCTGTCTTAGAATTAAGAATTTTAGAGTTGAAAGCATTAGCTAATTAGCTAGATTGATTCTGATGATCAGGGAGTGGGGGTAATGGCCTGTTAGTAGAGACTTCTTCAAGCATCTCTGGAACTAGAATTTACCACAAGGGAGATGAGCTTCCACCAGGACTCAAACTAGGCAAAGAGCTTCAAGCAGCCCAATATCCTGGATGCAAAGACTGAGATGACCATAAATAAAAACAGAAGTTGCTGGTCACTAAATCTGCTACACATTAGAAGTCAAATACATGTAACTGTGAAATCCTTTTGTGCAGGAAGAGCCAGCACCCTCATTCTTTTGCAGCCCACAGCTATGATAAGCCTTCCACCAGCTTGAACTAGTAACTCAAGACTAGTTGCTGGAAGGAGCAGAGGAGTGCTGGGCAGAAAAGGGCATGCTGATTAGCAGAAGGGGCACACACCTGGGAGCCCCCTGGAATTTCTCCAAATACTTTGGGGCCAAGGGCTAATTTGCAAGGATTTAGAATTCTGCATTGTAGCAGTGAGTTAGCTAGCCAGTAAACATTGAATATTCATGCTCATGACATGTTATTTGTGTCTGTGGGAGCCTGGGGATGGAGAAGCCCGAGAAAAGTCCACAGGTAAGTAGAATGCAGGCTTCTGTCTTGCAGGCAAGCGCTGTCCCTCTGGCACCCAGTCACAGTTGAAGCTCCTCTACCTTTCTCTGCTAGTCTGAAGGGCTCCAACCCTTAAGAATGACCTTCAGAGTCCTTAGTGTAACCTTAAGGATCTGTACTGACTGGTTTTGTGTCAATATGACACAAACTAAAGTCATCAGAGAGGAAGGAGCCTCAATTGAGGAAGTGTGTCCATGGGAAGCCGTTGTAAGACATTTTCCCACTTAATAATCAATGCAGGAGGACCCAGTCCATAGTGAGTGGTGCCATCCCTGGACCGATGATCCTGGATTCCATAAGAAGAAAACAGGCTGAGCAAGTCATGAGAAGCAAGCCAGTAACCAGCACCCCTCCTTGGCCTCTGCTTCAGCTACTGCTTCCAAGTTCCTGCTCTGTTAGAGTTCCTGTCCTGACTTCCTGTAGTGATGAACAATAATAAGGAAGTGTGAGCTGAATAAACCCTTTCCTTGCCTTGTGGTCATGGTGTTTTGTCACAGCCGTAGAAACCCTAGGACAAGATCCATCTGCTAATGTCCCAAACCTCAGACTCTCCTGGGGATTTCACTGTAGATTGATTGATGGAAGACGTGTGGGTTGAGAGTGAATCCAGAGCCACGTGCTTGCTGGACATCACAATTTTGAGTGCCACGTGGTCCTCACAGGCTTTTGCATTTGAATACTTGGTCTTGAATTGGTGGCACTATTTACAAAAGGGGGAGGTTGGAGAACTTTCTTAGTTACTTTTCGATTTCCATGACAAAATGCTGAGTCCAAGGCAACTTAGAGAAGAAAGTGTTTAAGAAAGTGGGAGCTTGCAGTTTCAGAGGGCTAATTCATGTCCATCCCTGCAGGGAACATGGAGGCAAGAAGACAGGCATGGTTTCGGAGCAGTAGCTAAGAGCTGATGTCTGAACCACAACCGTGAGGCAGAGAAAGACAATTCACTGGGAATGGTGTGGGTTTCTGAAACCTCAAAGCCTACACTTAAAGATACACACCTCCAAGAAGGCCACACCCCAAATCCTTCCTAAATATTTTTTAAGTTTTTTTGTTTTGTTTTGTTTTGTTTTTTGTTTTTTGAGATAGTTTTTCTGTGTAACAACTCTGGATGTCCTGGAACTCATTTTGTAGACCTGGCTGACCTCAAACTCACAGAGATCTGCCTACCTTTGCCTCCCAATTGCTGGGATTAAAGGCATGCGTCACCGCTGCCTGGCTCCTTTCCAAATATTTCTACCAACTGGGTAACAAGCTCTCAAATATAAGTGCCTATGGGGATATTCTCATTCAAACCACCATAAGAATCTTTAGTGGGTAGTTAGTGTCTGTCCTGGAGAGGAGGTGGGTCACTGGGCCGGGTCCTTAGAGGACATCATATTCCTGTCTTCTTCCTGTCATGCTTATGCTTTTTGGACAACTGACACGTGAATAAGTCACTGTTGCAAAGCCCGTACTCCTAAGGATGGTGATGCTCGAATCACCATACCTTCCCCACCATGACAGGCTGTGGCCTCAAAAACTGGGAACTAAAATGAACTTCTCTTCCTTTAAGTCATTCCCATCAGCTATTTGGTCACCATGACAAGGAAAGCAACCATTGAGTTGTATCCTCAACCTGGGACCCCTATTTTAAATCCACGCCGTGGAAGCAGCTCCAAGCAGAATGGCAGAGGATGTTCTTGAAGTCTGACAGTCCCACCCTTGGTGTCTCATCTGGAAGCAATACTACGGGGGCACCCTGACCCATGAAGAGCTCAGCCTTATGCATTCAGGACTGGTACGGTTCAGTCAGGGGGCACCTGACTTCAGACCTGTGTGTGCCCCAGGGCCTCTGCTCGTGGTGTCTGGGATATAGTGCCCCTTCTTTTCCAGGGCCAGGCTGATTTCTCTTCCACTCTGATTTTCAGAGTCCTTTTCTCCCATGACTGCTCGAGGCATTCAAGTGACTCTTTCCCGCTAACGCCCAGGGATCTGGTCTGGCTCGGTCATGCTCTGTGTCTGACACAGCCACTGCTAAGATGCCCTGTAGACTTAGTCAATACTCAATACCTGGCCTGTCGAGACCCTGAATGACAGCTTCTGACTTTCATCTTTTATTTTGGGCGGGAATGTTAGTCAGGTTCTTGCCTCTCATGAGGTAATTTTTAAATCCTTTTTTCAGTTCTCATTCTTCCTGTCTGGTGGCAGAAGGTTTGAAAGCGCTTTCCCATAAATGAAAGCCCTGAAGTGGGCCCTCGAAACTCTTTCAAGGGTGATGTGGCACACACCAGTGTGGCCGAAAATCCCTTTCCTCGTGTTTCCCTTTGCAAAGAAAGAACAAAGTCATAGATTTCCAAACCAAGACATTTTAGGGGCCAGTTTTAGCCTGGATGAACCACTCTGCTTCTCTAAATACCCCACTTTTTCTTGTGCCTGATTTTACCAAGTCCCTGCAATGTCAGGCTCTATTTTATTAGCACAGGCCTTTGGCTAGGATGTATTCTTTCTCCAGTTGGGAGTTTTCTCTTTTCATTGTTTCTTTAGTTGGTCTGCCTTCTTTCAAGTTCCTAGCATCTTTTTTTTTTCTCTGTGTCCTGAAACTGTAACAGTGATCACCCTTGAAAAGAAACATTTATGTCTTGGATACTAAGCGCTGATTTTATTTCCTGACTTTTAAAACCACAATATTTTTATTGATTCGTGGTGAATTTTGAGAATTTCATGCTAGGTGTTTTGTTATTCACCCTCACTTTTCCCCTAACTCACCCAGACTTACTTACCTTTTACATTCCTACCCTTGCCAACTTTGTGTTCTCTCTCTCTCTCCTGCCCATATAAAGGGAGCCACCCACTGGAATATGGTCAGCCTACCAGGGGCCATACTCTAAACGAAAATTGACTCTTTCTCTGCCAGAAGCCATCAGCTGTCAAGAGCCCCTCAGTTAGGTGTGCGGACTAATAGAGGAGTTATTAAATTTCCATCATCTGACCCAGGTAAGATTCCTCATTAGTTTACCCAAACCAAACTCCACAGAACACATTTTAAGGCTCTATTTCTATATTTTAGTATACAGAACCTAGGACGTTCATTGGGACATTTCAGCTCCACAGACCTAGATTATTTTAGCAAATGCTAATAAAGTTAAATTCAACTCTACAGACCCTTGCTCTACATTCTGGAGTAGCTGTCATAACAAAACTCTTTGAAAGTGTTGGACAGCCTGGTTGTCTCCCATCCTCTCCCCCTGATCTCTCTCGGCTTGCTGCATCTGGTTTTCTTCAACATCAGCATCAACCAATGGGCCCTCTCTGGACCTTGTTGTCTGTGTATGAATGAGAGGGTTAGAGATGGTTGGGCCTCAGTCTTGATGTTTGTATCCATGTGGACTGATATATCTAACTGGTGATTTCAGAAGGGAAAACTGTTGACTTAGCCATCCCTCTTTTATGTCTGGTATCTGTTATTCTCTCTCGTACTTCCTTTATGTCACGGTGAGAAGACCTGGGCTTGGCCACCATTATCTGTACCAGGAATCCGAGTTACAGGCCACTGAATTTTCTACTGCCACACACCTAAGCCTCACCTTCCACTGCTATTCTTATCAGGAATGAAGGCAGTAGTCAGGTCTCCAAACACTGATCCTCTTATCATCTCTTAGTCACAACAGAGTACAATTAAGGACAATAGGAAGCATTTATTAAGACCCTACAAACCCAAGGATGCCTTACCAGCTTCCCTTAATTTCTACCTTCTTAGCTTGTGTTGCCCTAAATGTTCTTGGGTTTCCTCCCAATTCTCTCATATATTTCTTCCCTCCTCACTCTACAGCCATTTTAATCATCAGTGATCTTGATAATTTCAGTAATTCTGAACTTTGATCTCTTTTCACTGTTAACAAAAATCTATAGGAGATGTCTTTTTTCCAAAAGGATTCTGGTGGTGTTTCAGCTTTCATCTGAATGCAGGAACTGCTCCCTATCTTCCAATTCAAATCACAGTTGTGTAATGAACAGGAGGACCACAGCATATCCAAAAGTTGCCATCTTTTTGTACTGCTTTTCTTGAAATGGCCGTCATGTCTGTGAATGCCACAACCAACCACCAGGCTGTCACTCTGGCTCCTCCCACTATCTGCCCCTCTTACATCCAGTGAAGCTTCTAATTCACTTGATTTTTAACACCGGCTAATCTTTTAGATCTGTCTCCATCCTTTCCACCCCCACAGGTTACCATCACCTCTGACCTGAGTTACTTCCACACTCAAACTTTTTATTTACCGTATTGCCACTCTCTCAGTCTTTTTAACACATCTGTTAATGCCGGTGCTTAGAAGATGCGTTTGTGCTTACTATCCTCGTGGCTGCCTACTGGGAGTCTTGCTCTTCATCCTGTCAGACGACGTCCAGCCCACATTTTCCCTTCAGCCTCACCTTTCTCAATCCCTGCCAGCATGCCAAGCTACTCATATTCTGGCCCGTGATAGATACCATTGCTGCAGTCCATTGTCCCGTACCCTTAAATCCTGGTGGCACCAACTCTGGAGAAGTTTCTCTTAGCCCTAAACTGTGTTTGGCAAGTCTCTGGGTTGTTGTCACGGAGCCCTCTGTTTGATTCTGTCTTCTTTCTGCTTCAATGTACAATAATGTCCTTTCTCTTGCATGTCTTTCCTAACAGGGCTGTGTGTTTATGGTAGATCCTGTGTTGCACAAACCAGACCTCCCTTCAGTGAAAGACTTATTGCTTGAGCTGCTGAGAGCATGGTTGGCAGATGGCCTTCAGCTGTCACCCTCCTGAGGAACTGCTTCCTCTTGCCCAAGGTCTCACCCACTCCCAATGAAGCCCATACGTAGAATGCTTTGGAGTATGATTGCTGTGCTATCTTAGCCTGACCTGATGGGCTATTCCCACTCTTGGAGATTGCTCGGGATAGTTATAGGCATGACTTGGACAATCATATGATGGTCTCTCATGTCATAAAGAGACTAAACCATTTACTCATGTTAACTTGGTTGAGCTATAAGGCATAAAGATAAAAAATGAAGAAACTGGTTGCACTGAAATAGCCATCATGGGACATTTACGTTATAAAAAAATAATAAATTTGTCCCAAGTAGCACCCTGTGAGATAATAGAAACTGGTTTTCCCATGCTGTGGATATCAAGTTTCAGGACAAGCAAGGAAAGACTTTCTTACTCAAAATAGTATATTTAGTAGGTGTTTGTGACTGGTCCAGGGTTAACTTAAAACACAACTGCCTATGAGAAAACCCACTTCGTTCCTGAGAGTGTGTGTAGGTAATGACACTTAGGACACCAGAATTTAATGAAATGGCAGATGCTGACATATTAAGAGTAATAATTTGATTTGAATTAAAGTTTTTATTTTTTTAAAAGTAACAAGACTTTTCCAAATGGAAAACAGTAAAGAGTGACTCTGAAAACTGAAAACTAGGGAAGGCCGAGAGCAGGAATGGAGCTACAATACTTGGGTTCAGCTCTTTTGGAGTTCTGTCATGAAAGCTACAGTGGAGGGGTTTGATGTCAAGGCAATGAGGCAATACATTTGATTCTGGTAAGATTTAAAACACATGGTAGAAGTGCAAGACTATCATGACAAAATAATTATAATTCATAGGACGTGTTTGAGGCTGATTTACCCCTTAGAGACTGTGGAAGTTTGAATGGAAATGGCCCCCCAGAGGCTTGTAGGAAGTGATGCTATTAGGAGGTGTGGCCTTGTTGGGGTAGCTGTGGCCTTGTTTGAGGAAGTGTGCCCCTGGAAGTAGACCTGGAGGTTTCAAATCCTGAAGTCAAATCCAGTGTCACTCTCTCTTCCTGCCGCCTGCAGATCCAGCTGTAGAACTCTCAGCTACTTCTCCAGCACCATGTCTGCCTGCATGCTGCCTTGCTTCTCGCTATGAGGACAATGAGCTAAGCTTCTGAACTGTAAGCCAGCCCCGATTAAAGGCTTTCCTTTATTAGAGTGCCATGGTCATGTTGTCTCTTCACAGCAATAGTACACTAAGACAGAGATTTTTGTCTCTTGGCAGTATTGTTGCAGGCACAGGGAAGCTTCACCACTTCTAGTGAATGGATACCACCCTTATCACTGAGCTAAATAGGAAATAGCCAAACAGAGGAAATGTCCTCCTAAGGCCTCCACTATGTGGTGTGGTTTCCAGTGTGTCTGAAGGTCCTGGGTATCTTGCTTCCACCTCAGTTAATGAGCTGAGCCAAGGAAAAGTGTCCCCCAGTCTGGAAGGACCCTCACTGGGCCCTCCTCTATGCCAGCATCCAGGTGACCCTGTGTGCCAGGGGCTCCTTCATGGGTAGCATCACTTTCGTGTTCTGAAATGTTGCAGGGTGAGCTGGGGACCGTGGCTGGGAGAGTTTTCCTTTCTAACCAGCCTTTCCATGCAGGGAAATCTTGTTCTCATCATCCACAGTGCTGTGTTGCAAGGATGCCAAGTATGTGCCAAAGAAAATGATACTGTATCCAACCACGAAAGTGCACAGTTCCTGTATTTTAAAAAGTCTTTCTTTTCTAGCCTTATAAGGAGGAAGATGAAAGATTCTGTTGGGTCATCCCTCCAGGGGTGCCTGCAGGTGGCCCCTGGAAAGTTCCTGCTGCAACTTAACTGTAGTTTCCAGGGATTTCTAGGCCTGTGACTGTGGAACACACAGGAAGTGCCAAAGTTAGGCAGGCAGAAACTGCAGAAAGCTAGTGGACCATTGTTGGTGCCTATGGCCTAGTCTCCTGGGGACTACAGTCTCTCTAGGGAGCCCAGGCTCTCGGCCAGCAGCTCAGCTGGAGCCTCATCAGCCGCTGGCTGCCGTGCTGGGGACACAGGCCTTTCTGTGTCTCTTCCCACCCCACAGGGCCAAGATGCTGACCTCTAAGTCATGGACTTAGCAGCAGCTTTCAGCTTGGGCCCTTTGTCTCTGAACAATAGATAACCATGGCTTTCAAAGGCTCTGGTCTCAGCATCTTTCACAGGGCGATTTCCTTCTCTGTGGGTTTTCCCAGCTGTCTTTGTCTTATTTCTTGTCTAACGGACCTCTCTGTCTTTGGAGGGGCTTCCGGAAGAGCCAGCAACAAGGAGCCCTTCCTGGAAAACCATGGCGACAGACCTTCAGGGTCAGCTGAGGTTGCTGTAGGGGTGACACTGGCGAATGGCTGGCCATCATTGTCCTCCGGTCACTCTCCTCCAAGCACTGCAGAACACATTTAATGGGGATCTAGTTAGGAGGCGGCTCGTTAATGGTACCAGGTAGAGATAAATATCAAACTCTAAGAACTCTTTTGGGGGCCTCCTGGTAAATATATTAGAACTTGAACTTGGAAATCTGAAACTGTCACCAAAGGGCACTAGTTTTCTTGAGGCAATGAGGCAAATCTGTGGGTCCAGGTTGGAATCATCCTTTATGGGAATCCCCAGGAGCTAGCGTTCCACTGCCCTAACATAGTTGGTACTCCTCTTCCACACGCGATTGTGCTTTATTCAGTTCAATAACTAACAGCGGAAAGATTGCCAGAAGCTTAAGAGTGAACAATGAGTGAGTTAGGGAAGACTACACCTTCAGTAGGATGCGGGAGGCCGAGGCAGGAGGATCACTTGAGGCCAGGCTGAGTGCATAGTAAGGCACTGTCAAAGAAAAATATATATAAAATGCTGGTCACAGAGGCTGTGGTACTGTGCTTATGGAAAGTATAAAGATAGAAAGGAATTATGAGTATATTTAAATGATTTCAAATTTAGGGGAAAAGTCAGACATAAAGAAAACACTAGAAAAAATTCCAAGTGATATCAGTTATTGTGAAATTATAGGTTATTAAGTGATTATTTTACCATTTGAGTGCTGTGCTTGCCAAGTCATTTTATTTGTCTTCTTATGTGTGTATGTGTGTGTGCATGTGTGTGCATATATATATGTATGTGTGCACACTGGCTTGTATGTGCATGTGTAGAGGCAAAGGTTGATGTTCAGTGTCTTCTTCAATTGGAGTTTTACCTCATTTATTGAGACACAGTCTCTCCCTAGGCCTGAGAGTTTGCTGGTTCTGCTACACTGACTGGCAAGTGAGCCCCTAAGAGTCATTCCCCCTGAGCCCTGGTCTCCTACTGCTGGGGTTACAGGCTTGTGCTACTATGCCCCGCTTTTATATGGATGCTAGGAATCTGGACTCTGGTCCTCATGCTTACCCGGTGAGCACTTTCATCACTAGACGTCCATCCCTCCATCCCTCTATCTCTGTCATTTTAATGTATATGTCCTACGGTAATTATTAGCCAGAAAAGATTAGTCTATTAGGCTTAGAGGAAAACTAGTCTCATTAACTTATAATTGCAATATACTTAGGGACTGTTGTGGAATTGATTATGTCTTCTCTGACTTTCGGCTATCTCTGAAAAAGACTCTTCATTTAAAATGTAGAAAGACTTACTCCCTGTTCATCCTAATTTGCTCATCAATATATTCCAGGTCCTAGCATCGTGTTTGGCACATAGTAGGGCTCAGTAAATATTTGTTAAGTCGGTGGAAAGGAGAGCCCAAAGGTGGTAGACTATAAAACAAGGCAGAAAGTCAAAAGAGGGAAAGCCTCTGGAAATGCTGTGCAGGTGACGGCCATAAGGCACGTGGCAGGTCTCACCAACCTTGCTTTGAGTAATTCCCATCCCGTGGGACCATCATCTCCTGTGCACTTTTGCTCCTCAAGGCTCACACCTGCCACTCTATTTGGAGGACTTCTCTCAGGTCCCTGGAGCTGACCTGCATGGTAAGGACAAGAGATTCGTCAGTGCCAAGGATTTCTGGGCCCAGGGGCAGGAGGGAGCCCTGCACTCCTGACTTTCCACGACAGCTTGAGTTGAAGTTGCTCTCCCTGGGACTGCGTCTGAAATCATGCCTTTGCTTGTCTCAAACTCTGCTTCCCAGATACACGACCTCTGTCGAGAGACAGAAGCAGGAAACCCTAAAGATCTTAATGGGCTTCATATGTGATTATAGAATCAGGTAACTTTTCATTTGATACTATTGAATAATTGTTCAACAAGCCCACATCAGAGTTTTCTTTTAAAGATAGAGAAGAGATGCAGGAAGCAGAAACAAAGACATTTTTAAAAGAACACTATCCAACAGCTTGTGTCATTTTGTAGACTGCCGGGATCTCCCTGACGAGGAACGCAGAGGGAGGTACCCACGCCTCGCACTGAGATGTCTGTTTAATACCCGTGTCTTCTGGGAATAGCACTATCCACCACCTAGGATACCTCTGTTCATGCCCACTTTTAAAAAGTTGTATTTCTGGCACACGCCATTAATCCCAGCACTTGGGGGCCAGAGGCAGGTGGATCTCTGTGAGTTTGAGGCCTGGTCTACAGAGTGAGTTCCAGGACAGCCAGGGCTACACAGAGAAAGTTTTGAAAAAATTAAACAAAACAAACAAGCAAGTTATATTCAAAATTAGTTTACACATTAATGTGTTTCCATAAGCCCCTTTCCTGCACCCTTAGTTTTGTTGAACTGACCTTTTCTCCCTCCACTCCCCGACAGAACCCTGCCCTTCACATCCCTGCTTAATCCCCCAAGGCCCAGTCTTCCTTCTTCCATCTCACGTGCGTCCTACTATCACCTCAAATAATAGTTTTTAAATTGGGTTTCAAGATAGTAGGTTTTCATAAGGTTTTGTCATGTGCCCTTTCATTTGGTTTACCCTCCCCCAACCTGCTGATGGGCCATACTCTTCCCTGCTTAAGCCTTTTCACCCTCACTATTCTGCCTCCTTTCATTTCACCTAGGCTCCTTCACGCCCCTTTCTACAAACCCTGCCTAACGGCTCCTTTCTAGTTACCTGATTTTTACGTGTGCTCCAAGCTAAGCACATAAAGTCAAGATCTGAAGCTAGGATGGGCATATGTGAAAGAACATGCTTTGCATTTGTCTTTCTGGGCCTGAGTCACCTCACTCAGTATAATTTTTCCAGGTCTATCCATTTACCAGTAATTCTTTACTGCTGAATAAAATTCAATTGTGCATTTATGCAACATTTTCATTATCTATTGATGGATATTTTGGTTGATTACATTTCCTAGCAACTGTGAACAGAGGAGCAATAAACATCAATGTGCAAGAATCTCTGTAGTTGGACATAAAGTCTGTCTTTCTATATATGTATGTATATGTATGTATATGTATATATGTGTGTCTGTGTGTGTGTTAGTGTATGGCCAGGAGACACCCCAGTGTTTGGTTGCAAAACACAGAGAAGTCAACTTCAAACTGAGCAGGTAGCTTCCTCCCTCCTGGCTAGCTTTCCTTGCACCAGAAGGTACTATGCACCAGGACCTTCCAGGCCAGCTATGTCCACTAGTGCAATAGTGGCATAATCATTATAGGGTAACCAGCCAGTTCTGATTGAATCTGAGTACTTCTCTAGAGAAAAGAGTTTGTGCCTGGTACTGCAAACCTGGTCCAAAGCGCATAGTTCTGGAAGACGTAGGCTCTAGGGGAGAACCCACTATTGTTATTTTACTAAAGAGTCACATTCTCAAACTGCCCTCTAAATATGTTTGTGTTGGTGTTTGGGATGTTCTAAACATCAGTCAGAGAAGTTTCTTTTTGCAGTGGTTAACACATAGATTTAAACCTGGTCAGAATTCTGAGAATAAGTTACTGTGTGTGCTCAGTTTTAAATAGATGTCTTTATCAATGCCTCCCGCCCATCCTCACCCAAGGTTCAAGGAGCATTGCTGAATAGGAGGTGAAAAACAAGAACTAGGGGGTGAGGAAGAGCACTTTGCAAGGCTTTGAATGACGTGGATCAGGAACTCACAGCAGCTACGGTCACCTGTGCATGGTGAAGTCCACAAATTCCTAGCTGAGAGGCTGCTGAGAGCCAGAGGGTTGCTGGGGAGTGACCGTCAGTTTTCTCTGAGTTTGTGGACAACTGGTTGTTGCCCATGCTCCTGTTGACGGTCCACACTCATGCTTTTACTGGTTATAATAGCTGGACACAGTAGAATCTATATAACAGGAGGATGGAATGAGGACATGTTGGGTGCTGAGGAAGGAAAATGGGGGTGTATATGATCATAATACATTGTATATATGTATATGGAATTCTCCAAGAGTAAGTTGCAATTTCTTTTTTTCACAGAAGAACAAAAAGTATCTGGGCCTACAGAAGTGGGTTCGCTCCACCTTGACTGCAGGTCAGAGAGCTTAAGCCTTCTCTTGCTCTTTCAAAGTTGCTGACAAGAAGTCTGACTTATGGAGCAACTACAAACAAGATAGCCTGACCTATGGTGTGGTTACTTGGTATTTTGGATATTAAGATGGCCCATAGAGCCGAATCTGCTTCACCTTGACTAGTGGTCAGAGAATTCAAGCCTATTCCTGCTCCTTCAAGGATATGACTGGAGGTTTGACCCAGAGAGTGGCTGCCTACAGAATTCTTGGCCTAAGGTGTGGTCATTACATGTTCTGCCTAAACAACAGAATACTTAACTAAAGAATATAATTGCTTGATATTACAAGCATTGAAGCAAGTAACTGTTCTGGTTGTCCTTTGTGTCATGTTAAAACAGTCTTTTGCCTTCTTCCCCACTTTTGGATTGGGGTATATAAGCATTTGGAAAATAAACACAGGCATATTCAGTATTCAGTATTCACTGGATTGCCCTCCTGGTTCTATCCTCTGTTTCTGTATTTCTTTCATATCTCTGTTCCTCCTCCATAAATTTTTCTAATCCACATGACCCTACCCTGGAACGTGCGAACTCCATTGAGGCTAGACCCCGACAGATGTTGCCCCAACATGTGGCTATGACAGATGGTGTCCAACGTGGCATCAGTGGCACAGGGGGAAAAAGTGATGGACCCCGTGCATGAATATCACACTGCAGGTATAGAGGTAAAAAATGAGTGCTCAGATGCATAGTAAATAAAAGTAGAAAAGCGTGGGGAAAATAATCGGGAGTAAATAAATCTGTAAATAAAAATTGTATATAATTAGATATAGTACAAGCAAAAAGTAATCAACTGTCTCTACAATTGCTTAGAGAGATTTTAAAGGACAGGGGAGCTCAGATGCAGCAGCAGCAAATGCACAGATTTTAGATGACCAATCCTTCCAAAAGTATTTTTCTTACAAGGTGGGAGAACAAGAGGACAGATCAAGAGGAGAATGAGTGATTGCTAGCATCAGTTATTCTGTGTCTTTGTTTTGTTGTTGTTTGTAAGGGCTTAAGCCAGAGTGGACTCCATGACCATGCCAGCTGAAACTGGCCTGCTTGGGAAATTTTGCTGTTATCACTCTAATCCTGATTTCTCAAAAGATCAGCTAAACTGCTTAGTTTCAGTTCAGCGACCTGGAACTTAGGCATGGGTGACCTCATTTTTACTTTTAGTCTGGTCTCTTGGGCCCAGTGCGGGAGCTCAGTACAGAGCAATGACTTCCTGTGTTTTCTATTTCATAGACTGAAGACTTAGCCACAGAAAGAAAACTGGGTATTTACCACTGATTGTGCATGAAGCATAGCTGTGCATTGGTGGTGGATTAACTCACCGAGTACTAGCAGAGATCCCTGAAATGAGGGCCATTATTAGCCCCATTGTTGACAGAGAACACAGTGACATGGAGCGAGTGATCTTCCTTTATGCCTGTGAACACTTATCCCACTTTGAAATGAATGCTTCTGACTGCCTTCCATAGTAATTTCAATTTTACATGTCAGTTTGATTACATTAAGGGATACTACTTAGTTGACTGATAAAATGTGTGTATGTGTATGTTTTCAAGGGGCTAGCATTTGAGTTAGTAGGCTAATAGAGAAGCTTGTCCTCACAAAAGTAGATGGCATAATTTGATCCATTGAAGTCTCAGATTGGGGAGAAAGGGCCATTAGTTTTCTTTTTTCTTGTTTATTTATTTAATTTTTTCTCTTTTCTGTTTTCAGGCCTTGAAACTTGAGGGTTTGTGTCTTTTTTTTTTTTTTTTTTTTTTTTTTGGTTTTTTGAGACAGGGTTTCTCTGCCGCTTTGGATCCAGTCCTGGAACTAGCTCTTGTAGACCAGGCTGGTCTCGAACTCACAGAGATCCACCTGCCTCTGCCTCCCAAGTGCTGGGATTAAAGGTGTGCCACCACTGCCCAGCTGGTCTTTAGTCTTATACTGCATCTTACAAGTGGCCTTCCTACCTTACCATCTTGGATATGACAACTCATGAGGCTCCTCCATGTTTCCGGGGATGTGAACAAGTCAGTCCCCTTTAAACAGCTCCACTTATCCTTTCTATTTATCTGAAGAACCTTAACTGGCGTGTCCACAGGAGGATTTTTTTTGCTCGGTTTCTCCTTCTATGAAAGACTGGCCAGTAAAAATGTAGGGACCAGAAGCCCAAGGGTAATCAGTGAAGAGCATATGTGAGTCACCACGACTCAGGGTAGATGGATCAACTCAAACATCCCCATGACTGTGGAGGCAACCAGAAAAAGCAACATTTCAGAGGCAGTTCAGTCTGGCCCGCCAATGACATGTTGTGCAGAGAGATGGGGACACTGGATCTGATCCTTAGCATGGCAAAGAGGATGAAGATGAAGGAGGAGGAGGAAGAGAAAGCATGGACTTTTTTGTGAAATCTACATTCAAGTAGTTGCAAAATATCCTTGGTTAGATTCAAGGGCCATCTCTTAGGCTATTCAAAGATACAAAATAATGGTAAAAATATGATATGTGAGGTATTTTCTTTCGTAGGATAACTTAACCAAGAGAGAAGAGATAAACCTAAATATGTTTGTCTTAGTTAAGGTTTCCATTGCTGTGAAGCGATACCATGATGAAAGCAACTCTTATAAAGGAAAACATTTAACTGAGGTGACTTACAGTTCAGTAGTTTAGTCCATTATCATCATGGTAGAACATGGTGGCACACAGACAGACATGGTGCTGGAGAAGGAGCTGAGAGTCCTATGTCTTGTTCCACAGGCAACAGGAAGTGAACTGACTGTCACACTGAATGTAGTTTGAGCAAAGGAGACCTCAGCATCTACCCCAAGAGCGACACACTTCTTCCAACAAGGCCACGCCTAATAGTGCCACTTCCTATGAGCTTATGGGGGCCAATTACATTCAAGCTATCACAATGTTCAAAGATACTTTTGGCTTGTCACATGGACTATGCTAGTCAGAATGTGTTGAATTGAGGACAGTGAAGGAAGAAAGTCTCCAAGGAAGAGTGGGCTTTCTAGGAAGCACAGACCATTGGGGCAAATGACGGCAATGAGGACAATAGCTTTCCTGGGTGCCCAATCCAGCTGTACATCTAACCATGGAGCATCTGTCAGGTGGGAGGCGGTATGGGGAGCGAGTGGAAAAAGGTCAAGCAGGACTCCAATAAAACAGAGAGTCTAAAAGGAGGCAGCCCGTGCTGCAGATGCTCAAATAGAGACTTGAACGGGCAGGGGAATCTACACTAGGTTAGAAGAGTAGACACCGAGAAGAAACAGGGCAGGCCAGAAGAGGGAAATGACAAGACCAGGTTTTGGGTTGTTTGGTTGTTTTTTGTTTTGTTTTGTGTTTGGTGTTTGTTTTTTCAAGACAAGTGTAATCCTGGCTGTCTTGGAACTCACTCTGAAGACCAGGCTGGTGTGGAACTCAGAGAGATCTGCCTATCAAGTTCTGGGATTAAAGTCCTGCGTCACCACACCCAGCAACAAGTCCAGTTTTCTTAGAACACAGGTGATGAGAAGGAATGGTCAGAATGTGTGTTTGGAAAGTGAGGTCTCCTTATTTGTGAATTTTTATTTAGTGAAGTGTTTGGACCGATGTGTTTGTAGGTTCTGACGTGGCCTTATTTGAGGGGTTGTAAGCAACTTCACGCATGCCCCAGACCCTATGAGTTGTTTTATCATTGGGCTAAAATACCTGTTTGAATGAGATAGCTTTGGAAAGCTAAAAAAGGGTTTGAAAGAAGGCAAGTGTGGAGGCTCACACCTTTAATCCAGCACTCGGGAGGCAGAGGCAGGGGGATCTGTTAATTGGAGACGAGCCTGGTCTACAAGCTGAATTCCAGGACAGCTAGGGCTATATAGAAAAACCATGTCTCGAAGAAACAAAAACAAAAGAAATTAAACAAAAGAGTATGAACTAATAGTAACAGTTACACCTAAAATGTAACCTGGGCAACAGCTAACAAAATAAATCAAACATTATTCTATGACCAATTGAACTCCCAAAGGTATGAAAATGGAAACTAAGGGCAGCCGGATTGCTGTAGATTAGTGCCGAGGCGGAGTGTGATGGGTCATAGTTTCCAAAGATGGCTGTAATGACATCACACATCCCACATCCTTTTCAGCAATGTGGTCTTTCCACTCCTCCCATGGTGGGGGATGTATTTCCCTACCTCCTAGAATCTGGGAGGGCCAATGGGATTCAATGAAATGAGCCTTGTGAGAGCTCTAAGACCAACCCTTCACTCATCTGGCAGCTCTGTCTCCTGCCTTGTACTTACTGCTGAGATGGCTCTCTGGATACCAACATGAGAAAAGCATGAGAAATCCAAGCCTCAGGGGAGAGGTTAATAGATCATCAGCCAGCTGCCCTCACATGTCCCCTGGGCATGACATGACCCTTGTCATCTTGGACTTGGCAGCTGTCATTATCCTGGTCAGACCTACACAATACCAGGACGTTAATACTCTTATGGATGGCAAGGCGGAGCTTGTGTTATTCTGACATGCCCCTTCCTGAATATTTATAGGCAGGGATACACACACACACACACACACACACACACACACACACACACACACACACACACACACACACACAGAGAGAGAGAGAGAGAGAGAGAGAGAGAGAGAGAGAGAGAGAGAGAGAGAGAGAGAGAGAGAGGAGATTTTCTTCAGGGGTATAACCATTGGTTAGTTTTCAATGCTCCTGCAAGTAATTCTAATTAAACTCATTAGTTCACCAAACCAGACTTGGGTGGAATAATTTCTTCTTTGGTCTCCCTTAGAGTCGCCCTCTTTGGGAAGAACAGAACTTGCTCATCTCTTCAGGAAAAGCTCACACAACACCAGTAAAGGAAAGCCTGTGGGTGATTAAAGTTCTTGGTGATGTGAAGTCAGGTTGCAACACGCTGAGATCATCTGAATGAGAAGTATTATGTTGAGCTGAGCCTTGCTGCAAAATGAGGGCTAATGGTAGCTATGTAAGGTATAGAGTTGGTTTTTGGTGGTGGCATGTCTGTAGTTTCCTTCTTCCCGGTGGGGACCAGAGACACTAGATGTATATATCAGAGTATGGAAGGAGAAAGCTGGGCATGGGAGATGAAGAGAAGCCCTGGGCTGAGTGACTGGGTCTGGGGCTACTCCAGGGCAATGTCCGTGGTGCAGGGGTGGGTGAGAACATCTGGATTCTGGCTATTTCTGGAGCCTCAGTTTTCTTATTTGTAAATGGAGTGGAAATGAATCTTTACAGAGTGGCTTTGAAGACTAACCTCAGTGTTACAAGTAAAAACTTCACCATTATAGTAAAGAATGGAATTTGAGACTCAGTTAGGAAAGGGTTTGGTCTTTTTTTTCTTTCTCTTTCTTTTGGATCCTGGGAAGAGCCAAGGTATACCTTTTCCTGTTAGTCTGGGCTTCCATACTCTTTTTTCCTTTAAAACATTCATTTTTATTTTATTTTATTTTATTTATGTGTCTTAGGGTTTCTCCTGTGAAGAGTCACCATGACCATCGCAACTCTTATAAAGGAAAACATTTAATTGGGGCTGGCTTACAGTTTCAGAGTTCAGTCCATTATTGTCATGGCAGGAAGCATGGCAGAGTACAGGCAGACATGGTGTTGGAGATGGAGCTGAATGTTCTACATCTTGATCCACAGGCAACAGGAAGTAAACTGTCTTACACTGGGCTTAGCCTGAACGTATATGAGACCTCAAAGCCTACTCCCATGGCAACACACGTCCTCCAACAAGGTCACATCTACTCCAAAAAGGCAAAAACCTCTTAATATTCCCATTCCCTATAGGGTAAGCATTCAAATACATTAATCGATGGCAGCCATTCCTATTCAAACCATCACAATATGTGTACCTAGTACCTGTGGGGGCCACATAGGTGCCAGTGCCACCGCTGGGTCCACTAGAACTGGAGTTGCAGATGACTGTTAGGTACCATAAGGGTGCTAGGACTTAGTCCTGGGGCTTCTGCAAGAACAACCCGATTTCTTAACCCCTGAAATCTCCAGCCCTCTCACACTTTCTTTAGCTCCCATCCCTGCCATGTGGATGCTTGTCCACTTTGTGACCGACCTCAATGCTAGCTTAACCCAAACAGAACAGTCTTTTTTTCTTCTCCATTTTTCTCTTCTGGGCAACTGCTGAGATATGTAGCTTGCCTGGCCTCCAATAAACTTGTCCTCAAATAAATTTTGTCCTCAAAATTCCTATTTGAGTCTGTTCCTAAATTTTTTTTGTTAATGAGACTAAAACCCTAAGAGGGGAACCTAATTTCCTTGGTATCACCTGGAGAGTCAGATAGGACTCCCCAGTATCGTAATGCCATCAGGATTTCTATGGATGGCTGTGAGCTTTTGAAATCCTGCACCCCATGCAGACTTATAATGAGTGTTTCTGCTCAGACTAGTCTCTCATGGTGTCTTAATTTATTTTTCATTGCTGATAGGACACCATGACCAAGACATTCTATAGAATAAAGAATTGATTTGGGGCTTAGAGTTTCAGAAGGCTACAGTCAATGACTATCAAGGCAGAGAGCAGGGCAACAGGCAGGCAGACACAGCACTGGAGCAGTTGCTGAGAGCTTGAGACATAACCACAAGGCACAAAGCACTGACTGGGAATGACAGGGGTCTTTGAAACCTCAAAGCCTGCCCCCCAGTGACACACCTCCTTCAACAAGGCCACACTTCCCAATCCTCCCCAATGATTTGCCCCACAGTTTCTGTGAAGTCAAAACCCATCCTGCTTAACAGAGAGTATCGGAAGTATCAATTACCATGGTACTCTGAGTCTTGAAAGTAGAGGGTTTTTCCCCCTCATTTCATATGAAAAATCATAAATATTCAAACCGTCTTTGTCTGGTGCACCTTGCTTTCTGATCCCTCCATCCTCCTACCCTCATTCCAAACCTTAATTCTTAGATTAATTTTTAAAACTGACAGTTAAGGAAAGAACAGTTGTGTTTTGTGAAGTTGCAGTGTCTCTTCCGTGAGTTGCCCCACCCGCCTCACCCTTGGGATCTCATATGATACTTCGTGAGTGTTTTTAGATGAACCCAGGACTTGTGAGTTCTATTCTTGACTAAATCAGTCACTTAGTTAATATCTAATTTGAATTTATACAAACTTGTTCCCAAGAGGACTCCTAAAAATAATTTATAAAATTTGGCACAATTACAAATAAATAGGTTAGGTTGGTTAGGGCTAAAAACTAAACTTGCTAGACAGATTTTTAAATTATCCCTCCTTTTCAGTGATATAGAAGAGAATAATCACAGTAGAAAACATCTTTGGGATAATACTGGGTTGAAATATAATGATTATTTGTCAGATATGTTGAGAACCGTTGCTAGGAGAGCCTTGAAGATTGAGTACCATTGTGATCTAGCATGACCATTTTGTTTGTTTATTTGTTAGATAACTGATGTTTTTAGAGTGCAGAGAATGTAATGTGAGTTGTCCACTTATACTGGAGATTCAAAGGAAGCATAATTGCCAAATACAATAAAACTCCTGGGCTGTTTCCTCAACTGTCCAAACAAATACCATTAAGGAAATGAATAGAATCTATTCTAACTGGTATAATGCCCACTGTGGATAGATTTTGCTTTTTCCTCAATAAGTTTAATCAAAAGTTCTTTTAAAAATATTTAGTGAGCTAGGCATTACAAGTTCAAGGCAGGCCTAGACTACACAGTAAGTTTAAAGCCATTCGGGCTACATAGAAAGTCTGTATTCTAAAATAAACAGTATGTCCCTATGAGGTAATTCTAAGAATCCAAAGTCTAATTATATCTCTAGAGATTTAAGAAGACCCAATATCACATTGTCTTCTTGGTGTATTTGTAAGGGACCAATGTACATAAGCAATCTGGTTAGGATACCGTCCCTAGCAACAAATGTCTTGTAGAGAAAGAGCCTCATGTACAAAACAGGTCCCACTTGCTAGGTCCTGGGCTCTAACTCATCACTCATGGTTCTGGCCTCTGACTTCATCGCCCCAGATCTTTTTCCCATCTGTGCAAAAGACAGGTCCCTTCCCACTGCATTAGGACTTTGAAGATTGGACTCCATGAAGTCCCCTATGACCTATCTTTTCCTTCCTGGCGATGTCACACAGTTGATGTCTTTTCAGATGACTTCACTTCTGGTGTGGTCAGGTGGGATCCTGCAGTATCTTAAGCCTGGATAGAGTGATAGAGACAACTACTGCATAGTAAACTGCACAAAATACAGCTATAAAATCTAAGCAGAGCAAAGAAGTTGATGGGGTAAAAAATAACGGAGTTAGCATGGATTTTATTTTTCTTTGAAGCTAACTTCTGCTTATGAGAGGTAAGATGTTCAATTTCTCATTGCTATTTACAAGTAACCAACATATATTTAATTCTCAACCTATGTGTGTTCCTTAGTTTTGGTTTTTCGTTATTTTGTTTTTAAAGAGGAGGCATAGTATGTTTCTTCCGGATTAAAGTTAAGTGTCTTTGTGATTTGGGCTGATATCGCTGCACTCTGGCTAGAACCGCAACCACTAGCATCCCAATTTATGGATGCTTAGAGGACGGGGTAGCTGAAGTCTTGTGTATTTCTACCCTCTGTGAGAGGGTCTGTAAATGTGGTCGCTTTAAGTCTCCCCAGCTAGAGAAGAGCCTCCTTTTCAGTGGGAGATTATGGGCACACCTCCCTTTCCACCTGGCTGAGCACCAAAAGGAAGTTCTTCGTCCTGTGAGAAGTCTCTCTCTTTCCATCCCACCGCAGATGAGTTTTTGTTTTTGTTCTGAGTTTTGTGTCAGGGGGAGGGTGTTTATAGATTTTTCTTTTTCTTGGTTTGTTTGTTTTTTTTAATGGTCACTTGCTTTGACTCAAAATACGACAACTTTTGTAGCAGACATAGTAAATATTTTGTTTCTAAGCCCTCACGATTACATCATAGGTTTTCCTAAATTCTTACACTTTTACTCATCAATTTCTGCTCATTTATGTTGTTAATATTGACTTTAATCAGTAGACAGTGCTCTATTTTTTAATTTATTTTTATTTGATTTTTAAAATTTTTTGAGATTATTAGATCGTTTCTCCCTCCCCTTTCCGCTCTCCAAACCCTCCCTTTATTACTCTCTTTCAAACTCATGTCCTCTTTGGTCACTGATTGTTGTTACATGCATATATGCTTGAATGTATGTTTTCAAGGCTGGTTCTTTGGTATTGGATGACCAATTGGTGAGTTCTTCCTCAGGGAAGATTTCCACTGTCAGCATTTGTGCAAGGTTGCGGCCTCCTGCCTCACTTTCCCATCAGCTTTGATGTGTCTCATGTTGTCCTGCTCAGCCTCGTGATGGGGAGACTTTAATGGTAGCAGAGCTTCTTCCAGCAAAGTACCTGACTCCCCCGCCCTGAACTTCAGGTGTAGCAGTTGTTTTGTAGATGTATCCATTAGGATTGGGCTCTACAACTCTGTGTTTTGTTTGTTTGCTTTTATAATTTATTTTGTGGGCGTTGAGGTGAAGCTGTCAGATCCCCTGGAACCAGCATTACAGACAGTTATGAGCTGCCATGTAGCTGAGAATTGAACCTGGGTCCTCTGGAAGAGCAGCAAGTGCTCCTAACGGCTGAGCCACCTCTCTGACCCCCAAACTCTGTGTTTTTGCTGGTGATAGTTTTCTGTAATGATCTCTACTTGTTTCAAAAAGAAGTTTCCTTGTTGAGGGGTCATGACTACATTTATCTGTGGGAATAAGGACAAGTGCCTTTAGAGCACAATATTGAAAAGGAGCTGGGATACTGGGCATCCCTGACTTGCTCCTGGTTTCAGTGGGATTGCTTCAAACTTTTTTCCATTTAGAATGCTGCTGGCTGTGCGTTTCTCACATGTAGCCTTTATTGTGTTGAGCCTATAGCCTTTCTCACATATAGCCTCACATATTGTCTTGTGTAGGTAGCCCTACATTCTCTAGAACTTTTGTCATGAAGGAATTTTGTCAAAGTCTCTTTTTGCATCTACTGAGATGATCAGGTGATTTTTATCTTATCTATTTATGTGGTTTATTATTATTGGCTTGCATATGTTGAGCTATCCCTTCATTTCAGGAATAAAGCCAACTTGGTCTTCCTTTCTTTCTTTTTTTCTTTTTTCTGTTTTTACCTGGTTTTGGTGTTAGAGTGATACTGGCTCGGTAGACATTTGAGAATACTTCTATTTCTTTTCTTTATTTTTTGTAGTTTAGGGATTAGTGGTAGATCTTTGAACATCTGATGGGATTCTTCTGTGAATGAGTCCCGATGCTGGATTTTTTTTTCTTTTAATATGGAAGGCTTTTAATTACTCTTTCAAATTTCGTCAGTTGTTATGGTTCTGTTTGGGCTGTTTGTTGACCTCTTGTTTTAATTTTAGTGGTTTGACTGAATCTAGACATTCATCTATTTCTTTTAGGTTTAATAGAGTACGGGCCTTTTAAGGATTCTCCTACCATATTCTGAACTTCTTTGGTGTCTCTTGTAATCTTTCTCTGTTTGTTTCTGACTCTGTTAATTTGGGTCCCCTTTCTTTCTTTTGTTTAGCTGGGTATCTAACTTGTTTATCTTGTTCATTTTCTCAAAGAACCAGCTCTTAGATTTGTTGATTCTTTGTATTGTTTTCTTTGTTTCTATTTCATTGACTTCTGCTCTGTTATTTTACTATTTCTGTGTTTGGCTTTGGTTTGTTTTTCCAATTTTTTAAAAGCTATATCATTAAGACATTTATGTTTTATCTGATTAAAATTGTTTTATATTATTTTATTTTATATGAATGGGTATTTTTTCCACATGTCTGTTTGCGTACCACCTTTGTGCTTTGTGCCTGGTGACTATGGAGGCCAGAAAAAACATTGGAACCCCTGGAAGTTGGGGTTCCAATGATTGTGAGCAACTATGTGAGTACTGAGAATTGAAAGTGGGTTCTCTGCAAGAATAGCTGGTGCTCTTAACCCTAACCCATCTCTCCAGTTCTTTTTTTTTTTCCTGATTTTTAGCATAGGCCCTTAAAGCTATAAATTTACCTTGTAGGACTGCTTTCACTGTGTTCCAGGGGTTTTACTGCATTGTGTTTTTATTTTCATTTCATCTTTTCTTGGTCTCTTCTTTGACCCTTTCATCATTTCGTAATAAATTGTTTAAGCCTCATGAATTTGTGCGCTTACTAGAGATTTGCTTGCTGTCACCTTTAAGTTTCATTGCATTGTGGTCAAATAGAATACAAGAAGTGATTCCAATCTTTTTGAATTGTAAAAATTTGTGTTGTGTCCCAGGATGTGGTCTGTTTTAGAAACGCTTCTATGTGCTACTGAATAAAATGTGGACTCTGGTATTAGGCTGGAACATTCTGTAGATATCTGTTAAGTCCATTTGATGTATGATGTCAGTTAATTCTGATGGTCTCTGCTTATTTTTTTGTCCAGATGGCCCATCTGTTGGAGAAAGGGGGCTATTAGAATCACCTATGATTAATGGATTGATGTTAATCTGTGTCTTCAAACCCAGTAGTAGATTTTTGATAATATTGGGCACTGTGCAGTTTATAGATGTTCAGGATAGTAATGTCTCCTTGGTTGACTTGCTCCTTGATTAGAATGAAAAGTCCTTCTTGGTCTCTTCTGATTAGTTTTAGCAGGCCAAGAATGTCCTGTGGTGTGGCTGGCAGTTCTGTCTATCCTGGAGGCCAGGTGTGTCAGAAGAGTCCTGTTTCCTGGTTCTTGTATCTCTTCTTCTAATAAGCACCCCTGCCTGGGGGGGGGGGCTAGAATGAGGAGGACCTGATCCAAACTGAAGGGTGCCAGGACACCTTCTGACTGGATCAATCAGACTGACCAGCTTGTCCCTTCCCCAGGCCTCAACTCACCCCAATTTCTCCCCCAGGCTATCAGCTGATGGTACGCCAATTACTGGGACCTGAGACTGTTATTTAGGAGCTCTGCCTTCCTCTTTCTCTCTCCTCAGCTCCCTAGAATAAAACTTCTTTCTAAAGTGCAGCCTCTGTGGTCCTTGAATTTCAATCTTCGAATTCATGAGACAAGATCTGGAGCCACTGACTCATGGGAAGTTTTGCCCGACTAGGAGCTTCTGGCATGCTAAATCCTGAGGAAAAGCCCACCTGAGGGAGAGAGACCGGCTCTGTTGAATACAAAGACTTGCTTCTGTCCACTTCAATACTTTTATTTCCTGTACGATTTCAACTTGTATTTTTATGTTGTGTTCATTTTTTCCCCATTTTTTTTCCCCTCCAGAATGCCTACTTTCTAGAGATTTATTCTCGAACTTACCGATTTTTCTTCTTTTTTTGCTAACAGATGAATGTTGAGTATGTCACAGGTTTGGACGTTTTGTCTTGCGGGTTCAAGTTGTTACCTGGGTTTATTGTGTTTAGACTTTGCATACATTTCCTCTTTTCCTTTAAATTTAAAAAAATGTATTTGAGAATTTGCCTACATTATATATGTGCACTTTGTGTGCCTGGTCTCCAGTGAGGCCAGAAGTCATTAGAGCCCTCGGGATGGGACTTAAGGGTGGTCGTGAACCAATATGTGGGTGCTGGGAACAGAATCCTGGTCCTAGGCAAGAGCATCAAGCGCTCTTGACTGATGAGCCAGCTGTCCAGCCCGTGTTTCCTTTCTCACCCTCTCTTGGCTGGTACTTTCTGTGTGGTGGCATATTGTCCTTCTAACCTCCTTACATGTTTAAGAATAGTTTCTTATAAATCTCGGAACATATTTGTGATGTCTTTAAAATCATTGTCCCTCGTTTGTGACATCTGGTTCCTGTCACAGGCAGTTTCTACTGCTTGCTGTTTTACTTTGCACAGTACTATCTTTATTATTATTTATTTATTTTCAGAAATACAGGGATAAGGCTAAGAGAAAGCTCGAGGAGAGGGCGGGAGGCAATATTGCAGTTCATTTGTACACAGAGTTGATTTTATGGTTTGTACTTCTGAGTCTACAATCGAAAACTACAACAAAACAAAACAAGCCTTGAAGTCATACTTTCCAGTTTCTTTGTGCATCATTTTATATCTTGTAGCAATTTTGGAGGCTGATTATTTTGACCTTGGGGCTTACAGTTAGTTCCTTGTTTATTTCTTTTGCATCTTGGCTGGATAGTTTTAACAAGGTCTCCTTTCTTGCAATGAAATGCCTCTGGTATAAAAAGGCTACCTCCTTGGGTGTGTGCATAGCCACCTTGTTATAACAGGTGTTAGTTCTGATCATCTACCAAAGCTATTTCCCTCTGCTAAATTGTACCCGACTGTTAGACTTGACTAACTGGCGGTTGCTCTAATTTTTTGACAATGACTTGAGGAATACACTGCTCTGTTCTGATCCAATTATGTGTATGCCTATTTTAAGCAATACTTAAAAAAACTATTTATTTTTTTGTGTATGTGTGTGTACCTGTGTGAGTTCATATGCGCCAATGCATGCAGAAACCCCACAGAGGCCAGAATAGAGGATCAGAACCTCTGATCCTGGAGTGACAGGTGATTGTGCTCCACCACTTGGGTGAGAGGAACAAGACCTGGGTCCTCTGTGGGAGCACCCAACACTCTTATATGCATTGAGCCATCTCAACAGACCTTTCAGGGGGTATATACATATATATGTATATGTACATATATATATTTGTAATGTGTATGAGTTTATTTGCATTTGTGTATGTATGTGCACTATCTGTGCTCCTGGTGCCCTCAGAGGCCAGAGGGGGGGGCTTTAGATCCACTGGAACTAGAGTTACAATTATGGGTTACTATGTGGGTACCGGTAACCAAAACTGGATCCTCTGAAAGTGCAACAAGTGCTGCATCATCTCTCAAGCTCCAAGGAGAACTTTTTAAAGCCAACTTTTGGAATTTGTTCCTGACCCCAACAGTGCTTTTATTAGCTGTAATTTCCCCCAGTTATCTCTGGAAAGCTGAGTATTTTGTGGCTTAGCTTTTCTGTCTCATGAAAATACAAGTCAGGTCTTAACTGCCTACCTCCTAGATATCCACTGTTTAAAAGAGCACTCGATTATCCTATACTCTGATTAAAATAAAGTCAGTTATCTTGGAGAACTACCCGAGGCTTCTGAATCTGTGTCGTCTACCTGTCCTCCTTGGGAAATCTTGGAGCCATTGTTCTGGATGTGTTTTACTCTGAGTGACAGCAGGTTCTAACTGGGGCACTAGCTTTTATTGATGTGGGCCTCTGACCAGTGAGTGGAGGAGGGAAGGTACAAACAGAACTTCTCCATTTTCAGTGTGTGCTTAGGAGAGAGCCTCTGCCCTCTGAGTGGAGTCCTGGTCGGGGGAAGGAGTCCCTGACTTCTTGGCATGCTCACTTGGAATTCATCTTTCACAACACAGATCTGGGATGAGAATTTTGGCAGTATCGGCCTTTCAGGGAGAAACTGGAGCCATTGCCTGGGATCTGAGGTGACAGCAAGCTCCATTTTCTTGGCCATACCCATCTGAAACAGAACTCCCTCCATGCTGAGCTGGGAAGAAGGAACAGATGGTGGAGTAGGAACCACACATCCTCGCTATGTTCACCAGGATTTATTTGATACATTGGGTATGTGATTATTCATTTGTGTAGGACACTGTTCTGAAATAACAATAAGAAATATTATTATTAATTATTATTGGTGCTGAGGATCAAACTCATAACCTCCCAGGGATTAGGCAAGTAGCCTGCCTTTAAACAACCTCCCCCCCAAAACCATTCCTAAGATTTGAAAATAATTTTTAAGGAATGAGTTTTACCAGCTGTGACTACACTGAACTTTTATTCTTATTCTGGAAGTGGATTTACCCAGTATCTTCAGCGATTGATACAAACACTAAGCAACCATAGTTAAGTCTACTTCTGTGGTGTTCATTCTTTTGCTACATAAACTCTGAAGTGGCCTTATCACCTCACAGCTAAATTTCACATTGATTTAGGTCAAATTGTTGGGATTGAGACAATTGCATATATGAAGAATTACATAACAATTACGAAACAAGTATAAATCCCACACCTACAGGCTCAAACAGATTTCATTATAGCATTAATAATTGTACATAGTTTTACAACATTTTAGTTCCTAAGATGATAAAAAAAAACTTAGAGAGGAAAACTGGAAATTTTCATATTTTCTTTACCAGACCACTTGAGCGTGGCCTCTTATACTATAAATGTCTATATAAAGCACGCGCTTCCTCTCTCTCCTGGCTGCTGGATTCGATTCCTGTTTCCCTGTTCCAGCAGAGGACTGTGATCTGTGAGTCTACCCCTAAATGAATACCCTTTATTATACTCAATTCTGAGCTAGTGTAGGATTTCTTTTTAGCATTCTTCTTCAGGGGTGCATCATCTATTTTTAATCAGTTCTAAAATAATTTGTCAAATTTTCTTAGATAATGAATGCTAAGGTATGGTTTACATTTACATAAAGATTTAGACATTAATACAGAACTGGCTTCTGATGTTGAGTTGGAAGAGAAGTTTAGCAAAGTAATACAATAAAATATTAGCACAATGAGGAACAGAGCTGATGGACTCATCTGCATGAAGTGAGTTTACAGTCTTAGAAGTTGTAGGGCGAGGATGGAAAGGCGGAATTTCATGTTTTGTGAATTCGCCAGTCCGGGTTCCACCTGATGCCTGTCTGATATCTCACAACACCTGTGCTTCCTTCTTTTGCGCACACAGTACTGCCCTCTTCTACCTCCAGCTGAGCAGTGCCAGGTTAGTCTCCTGAAACAGTCTTCCAGGCAGGGTCCTTAATAAAGAGACTGGCATGTCATTTTATGAAAATTCACACACACACACACCCAAAGGGGAGAGAGAGAGAGAGAGAGAGAGAGAGAGAGAGAGAGAGAGAGAGAGAGAGAGAGAGAATCTAAGAGAAAAATGGGCCTTTGTTTACTATAAACAGCCTATCTAACAGATAGGGTATAAACTATTAGGTTTCCTAATAAATCTCATTTTATGAGAGGCCTGGATGCAAGTGGTTCCAGAGAAGGTTAATGAGCAACCATGGGCAGCCTTTCTAACCTCAGGGTGCATGATGCACGCTCTCCCAAGCACCACTTCTACACAAAATGAAATTTGAATAAAGGAGAATAGAGGAGGTTTTCTTTTTAACCCAAGACTTTTTTTTTAACCCATTAAGATTCTTTTTTTCCTTCCCCCCCTCCCTTTTTTAAGACAGGATTTCTCTGTGTAACAGCCCTAACTACCCTGGAGCTAGCTCTGTAAATCAGACTCACAAAGATCTGCCTACTTCTGCCTCCCAAGTGCTGGAATTAAATGCACCATCACACCACATGACTTCCCACTAAGATACTTAACCAAAGATTCCTCTTCTGTGTCAATGTCCAGGCTAGGGTCACCTGCTACCCCTAAACCTATCACTATCGAGGGTGAGTAAGAATATCATGATGGACACAAGCTTAGGTTAAGCAACACACATGTTCAAGTTTGACCCATAATTGCCTCTTACCTGGAAAAAAAAATTGAGATTCTACTTCAGAAGCAAGAGAAGATTTTGAAATAATCAATACAGAGGCTTAATGTAAAATCAAATCCTACCATAATTATATCCTTTTTTCTGTTTTTGTCCCTAGGAGCTATTACACTGCCACAGTGAGCTTCAGCAGTCAACTTGACACAAACCTAGGGTCACGAGCGAAGAGGTGAAGGATTGCTTGGGCCTGGGCCATATAACAGGAGGAGCTAAGCAAGCCAGGAGGAACAATACAGTAATCAGCATTTTCCTATGGCCTCTGCTTCAGCTCCTGCCTCCAGATTCCTGCCTTTATGTCTTAGTGTTCTATTGCTGCAAAGAGATGCCATGGCCACAGCAATGCTTCTAACAGAAAGCATTTAATTTGGTTTGCTTACATTCTGAGGTTTAGTCCATTATGGTCATGGTGGCAAGCATGGCAGCGTGGGTAAACATGATGCTCTACTTCTGGATTGGCAGGCAGCAGGAAGAGAGACACTGGGCCTGGCTTAAGTATTTGAAACCTCAAAGCCCACCCCCAGTGGCATACTTCCTCCAACAAGGCCACACCTATTCCAAACTAGAACACATACTAAAGTATGTGTATTTTTGTTTGCGTGGTTGGTTTTTTTCCCTTCTTGTTTCATTTTTCAATATGGTTAACTCTGTAGCCCAAGCTGACCTTGGACTCTATCACGAGCCTCCTCTTTCTATCAGCCCCCAAATGTTGGGATTTATAGGCATAAGCCACCATGTCATTTCTTTTTTTAATTCAGAGATCAATTTTAATGTTGTTTTATCTCCGCACAGTAGCTGTGCCTTAATCTATTGCTATCTCAGCCAGCAACTGTGATAGCTTCTGGCTATTAGTTTCTGGCCTACTTCTCTGGCCACTCAGGTCACAACTTTATGGGAATTCTTTTTTCCACAAGCACTGGCTCTGTTGCTAAAGGTAGCTTTAATAAAATCTTTATTGCTCTATTTATAAATAAAACTTGAGACTCAAAGGCTGGGGTGAAAACTTGCTAGCTCAGAGAGGTTGAATAGAGTCTAGCTAACCTTCTCTCCTTGCTGGTGTCTCCCAAAATCTGGTCCTTCAGCTCTGCCAATACAAAAAGCTGCATCACTTCAAATCCCACCTCCAATTTCTGTGTCTCTCTATTTCTCCCGGATGCCCTCTGATGCTCTATGATTACTTTCTGTTAACTAGTTGCTAACTCAGTCTCCTGACCCAAGGTTAATTTTACTTAATTAATGCAAATGCAAACTTGGGGCTCACAGTGTGATTGAATATCCCCCAACATTTTATATGCTACTTAAAGTATATAGTTGGCTTTAATCTATTCATAACCATTCAATCTTTACCACAGAAATTTTAAAATATTCCATCATGCTACAAAAGACCTGGCCCACCTCCTTAGGGATAATATTGCTCACAGAGGACTGGGTCTCTCCTTCATCATTAAGTCATTAAGAAAGTGCCTCACAGGCATTAACACAGGCCAATGTAATGGTAATTCCTTCTTTCCTAGTTCCACCCCTTACCAACTTCATCTAACTACTAATCTACTTTCTGCATCTGTGGATTTCTTGGTTCTAGACATATCACATAAACAGAATCACACAATTGTGATCATTTGGGACAGTAACTTAGCAGAGTGGTTTTAAAGTTTATTCATACTATAGTGTACCTCACTACTACATTTATTTAAAAATTTCTGAGTAATATTCCACTAAGAAAAACCTCATACTGTTGACCTATTTCTCAACAGATTTAGGTGGTTTCCACATTATGAATGGCCATTCTGAATACTTCTCTCAATGTTTGCATGCAAACCCCTATGAGTGTTTTCAGTCTCCTAGGTTACATATCTAGGAATGGAAGTACAGAGTCTTAGCTTTGTGTTTGGTATTTTTAGGGACTATTTGACTGTTTTCCTAGGTCCTGAACCATTTTGCATTCCAATGATAACAAATTGTGTGATTCTGGCTATGTATATAGAAAAAGGAATCCACAGACACAGAAAGTGGATTAGTAGTTATATGAAGTTGGTAGGGAATGGGAAATAGGAAAGGGGGTGCCTACTTCTTTATCTAATCACATTCATTTGTTATTGCCTATCTTTTTTGTCTTGAGCCATCCCAGTGAGTGGGAAATAAAGACTCATTGTTGTTTTGACTTATGACCAATACTTTGGGCATCTTTTTTGCATATGCATTGGTGATTTGCATATTCTTTCAGAGAAACATCAATCCAAGACCTTTGTCTAATAAATGTGTTTTTATTTCTTTACATTATTAATTTCTAATGTTTTCAATATACTCGAATGAGAAGGTCCTTGTCATATATATGGTTTGCAAATATTTATTCCATTCTTTACATTGTTCATTTGCTTTTAGATAGTTTCCATTAAGTCACAAAAGTTTTAAAGTTTGATGTCATCCATTTATTAAAGTGTTTTTAAAAAGTGTATCTTTGCTTATATCCAAGAGATACTTGTCTAACTCAGTTTTCCACTGTGTATTCTTTTTAAGAGTTTCAGAATTTTGCTTGTTTTGTGTTTATAAATGTTTCATTTTGAATTATTTTTACTTATTTATTTTTTGGTGTGAGATAAGAACTCAATTTTTTTCTTCTTCTCTTTAGATGTGCGTATTCTTTTCATCCAGAAGCATTTGTGAAGAAAATGTTTTTTTCTCCCACTGAGCTTTCTTCGAATCTTATGAAATCTGTGAACCCCAAGTGTAAGGGGAGTTTTCTGTATGTTGGTCTATTGGATAGACCCATACGTTGTGTTAGTGCTTGCTCACTGCAGTCCTTCCCGAGTCTTCCAGCTTCCTTCCTTCCCGTGTTGTTTAGCTTCTGTGGGCTTCTGCATTTCCATTTTAGGACCTGTTTGTGAATTTCTGCAAACAATTCCAGATTTTTCATATGGAGTCCATTAAATTTGAAAGATCAATTTTTGTTTTATTTATTTTGGAAGCACTACTATCCTAATGGTATTTGTTTCTGATCAGGATGTGTCTCTATAATTTATGTCAATAGTGTTTTGCTGTCAAAATTTTGAACTTTATTTTTTTGCTAAAGTAATTTCTGAGGGCTCTACTTCTATGGTTTTCAATTTTTTATTTATTTTAGATTCTTATTTACTCTTATATAAATATTAACTTGATTTTTACATGTTGATATTCTATATGACCACATCGATGAACTCATTTAGTAATTCTAGTAGATATTTTAAAAAGTTATTATTTTTGTATGTGTGTTAGTATTTGGTCTGCATGTATGCCTGTGCACCATGTGGACATCAGAAGAGTGCATCAAAACCCTGAAGTTATGGATGGTTGTGAGCCACTATGTTGGGTGCTGTGAATTGAACCCAGAACTTCTGGCAGGGCTGCCAGTGTTCTGAATCTCTTAACCAGTCTATCTATCTATTCTCTCTCTCTCTCTCTCTCTCTCTCTCTCTCTCTCTCTCTCTCTCTCTCTCTCTTTCCTATCTCTATCTCTCTATCTTATCTATGTATCTATCTACGTATCTATCTATCCTATCTATCTATCCTTGTCCACCCATTTGTCCATCCATCCATTCATTCATCTATCTATCCATCTATTATCTTTTGAGACAGGGTATCACCATGTAACTCTACAGCTCCGACTGGCCTAGAATTTACTATGTTGACCAAGATGGCCTTGAATTCAGAGATTTGCCTACTTCTGCACCTCAAGTGCTGGGATTAAAGGCTTAAACCACTATGCTTGGCTATAGTAGATGTTTAACAGGCTCTTTTGAATTTGTATTGTTTCATGTTTTGAGGCAAGGCCTCCTTGTATAGCATAGGCTGACATCAAACTTACATCATAGCCCAAGATGACCTTGAACTCTAGATCCTTCTGCCTCATTTTGTTATCACAGGAATAAATCACCATTCCTACTTGTGGTTTCTAAGAATAAAATCATGTCACCTGCAAATGGAGAAATCATTTTGCTCTCATCTTTCTAGTCTGGAAACTTTCTGTTTGTATTTTTTCTTGCTTAAGCACACTGGCTACAACTGACAATATAATATTTAATAGAAGTGGTGAAAACAAACATCCTTGTCTCCCTCCCGGAGTTAAGGAGAAAGGTTTTGGATTCTCTCCATTAAGTGTGCTGCTAATTGTATATGATTTTTTTGAATATTGATACTTTCAATTCCATATTGAAAGTTTCCTCTATCCTAATTCATTGCCAAAATATTGTTTAAAAACCCTTCATAGAATTAAAATATAATATATATCTATTGTGTTTATATATAAATTATATATTATGTTTATATATACACATACACACACAATTGTTTTCCCTACTCTCCTTCATCATCTTCCATTTTAATTCAATTTTAAAAAGGTTTACTTTTAGATTTTTAGTGATGTGTGTGTGTATATGGGTTATGTGAACAAGAGTGTGGGTGCCTGTGAAGACAAGAAGGATCTGGGGTTACATGTGAATGCAAATTGCCCAGTTTAGGCATTAGGAACTGAATTCAAGTCCTCTGCAAGAACAGTATGTGTTCTTCATTGCTGGAGCCTCTCTCCATTCAATTTTCAACTTAGAAAATACTTACTGAGACTAAATTCAATAATAAAGCAATTATAAGAAATTACTCGAGGCTAACCATTCTGTGGAGTACAGTTTTCCCCACCCTCTGAAGACACTGAATTTTTTGCTCCTTCTTCTCTCAGTGTGAATCGCAATAATTTTACTTGGTATAGATCTAAATTAATGTAGATCAGGAGAGTTGCATTTTAAATCTTTAATTGATGTATGGAAGATGTTTTCTATTTAAGGAACTTAGGCAATGGTGATGATTATTTAGGCTGCCAGCAACTCAGGTAATAGGGATAAATTGCTATGTGATATATCACGTTTAGAAAAGGTAATATAGAATATAAAGGTAAGAATAATGCTTTCAGCATTGGCTAATCGCATTAGTTTCCAGCTTTTTTGGAGTATGTAGGTAAGTGCTCTGCCATGAGCTACACTTCCAGCTCTACCAACTGCAATTATTTTTGGGTGTTGAGGGATATGCAGTGGTTTGAAACAGAAGCTCCTTGTGTAACCCAGTCCAGCCTCAACCTACAATCCTCCTGATTCAACCTCCTGAGTGCTGGGATCACAGGTGTATGTCACTATGTAAAAATGTCAACTGCTCTTTGAAGCCAACCTCCTAAATGTCGAATTTAGGTAATTTTATCTTGGCATCTAAATACCCAGTATCATGAATGAGGCTGCATATCATCCTAACACATCAGAGAGATATTTTACTATGTCCATTTCAAAAAGGTGATAATGTCACTTAAATGAAGTGGTATGGGAAATGGAGAGCAGGAAAGGCAAGCGATCCCAGTTCCAAGGGTACTATTTATTCTGAAGTCTTAAACTTTCTGTTCAAAGACCCTCTTCTAGATTTTCCATCTTTCTTGATGGAAGACTGGCCCCTTCAGGAAACTCATGATGTTATCGTTGATGAACCAGAAAATGTGAAAGGAGCTAGGACACCCTCTTCAGGTTGCTCAGGAGGGGTAAAGTGTTTTGAGTTTCCTTGGTCTGTGACAAGGACTGTTTTCCCAACTTCCATGTTTTCCCAACCTCTCCAAAGGCGTAAGGTGCAAAGTGAGGAAGTCACAGATCTGCACAGCCATCTTCTACCATTGTTCTTTCTTTCAATTCCAGGCACCAAGTGGGCTCTCAGAGTACAGTATTTTAATTCATTTGTGCCTCTACAGTAGAACATCACTGTCCAAGTAACATATAAATACAAATTTACCGCTGGCTGCTCTGGAGGCTGCAAAGCCTCAGGTGGAGGCACCAACAGTTTCAGTATTTGGTACAATGGTCCTCTTTTTGCAATATGGCACCTTGTAATATGCCTGAACTCTTACATGGCAAAAGGCAGAATGGTAACAGTCAAGAGGGGACCAAACTGACCCTTTTATAATGGTGTTATTCCCACCCATTGTATTCCCACCTCATGGCCTAATTGTCTTTTGAATGTCACACTTCCGAATTCTGTTACAATTGCATTTGAACTTCAACATGCATTTTGGAGCTGACAAATGTTGAAATCATAGCATAAGGATAAAAGACTTCAAAGTCACTGTCAGCTAGAGCCAGTGAGGAAAACTCTAAAATCACAGTTAGATGTGTTTTCATGAGCGAGTACACCGTGGAACAAGACTGCTTAGTTCAAATCCCAAGTCACTGCGTGGCACAGAATAATAGGTCAGAGAGCAACACCTTCCCCGTCCATGTGAGTAGATGGTCCCGACATTTCATATTAGAGGAGTGCAGTGTCTTGTCACTTTCAAACCCTAATTCAGAAAGGCAAAAGAACTTTAAAAGTGTTAACGACAGCCAACTAACCTATATGCACCAGTAGTACTAGACTGATGTAATAAGAAATATCTATTGAAGTGCCAAAGTATCTACAAACTCATGTCAGATATATTCATTTTCATTTTCAGGTTTATATGATTTAGCATAACCAAACTTCTATTATTAAAGACATATGCCACTGTTGTCCTATAGGCAGAGGCTGCTCATTCATTTCATGGCTGCCCTGACCCAAAATTATTACACAGAAACTATATTAATTACAATACTGCTTGTACAATTAGCTCAGGATTCTCATTAACTAACTCTTACATCTTAAATTAACCCATTTCTATTAATCTGTGAATCACCATGAGGCTGTTGCCTACCAGTAAGGTTCTGGCCTGTGGCTGGCATCTTTCTCCTCCGGCAGCTACATGACATCTCCCTGACTTCTTTTCTCCTCTATCTCTTCTTGGAATTACTGCCTTGCTCTATTCTGCCCTGCCATAGGCCCAAAGAAGCTTCTTTATTAACCAATGGTAATAATACTCACAGCTTACAGAGGGGAATCCCACATCACCTCCCCTTTTCTGTCTAAATAAAAGGGAGGATATTAACTTTACCGTAGTAAAATTACATACAACAAAAATAGGTATCAAACAAGAATTACAGTTATAATATTTATATCTACTTTATCTTTTATCACAAGTAAAGAACACTATAATTATAACTACCTAGTTTTCAACTCCATCAAAGACCCCCAGAAGGATATAATATTACCTAAGTAAGCAGGAAGTGCATTGTAAACAACTTCCAAAACTCTAGAATTGACAGAGACATCTCACTGCCTAGACAGTCACCTAAAGTTCTTCTGTAACATTGGGACATCCATATTCAGCCTACAGGCCCATAATACCTGTCAGGCTTTCCCACGAAGCAGGAAATTTGAAGATCTGTTATGCGTTGTAATGGCAAAGTTCATCATATGCTTTCTTCTGTGTCCTGGAAAATGTCTGGCAATTCGTTCATGAAGCAGCAACTCCGAAGGACCGTCTCACCTTTAGGCAAGCTTAGCAGTCAGGCCCAGCTGAGGTATGTTTTCTAACTTCATGGTTTGAAAAATATTTTGTTTCTGAAAATTATCTCTCTCTCTCTTTCTCTCGGTTTTGCACTTATGTGTGCGTGTGTGGAGGCACACATCATTAGGGTGCTCAGAAGGAGGTGTGTGATGTGAATGTTGAGAACTGAGCTTGGGTCCTCTGTTAGAGTGTTTACATTCTGTACCACAGAGCCATCTCTCCTGCCCCCTACTTCACAGTCCCTTAGTTATTCACGCCATCAGGTATCCCCACTAAAAGTTTAATTCATAATACCAATTGTCTTGCAGTTGTTAATCTGAATTATAGCTAGCATAATGGATTCTCTCTAATAGATGTGGGTTTTGGCTCCTTTGATGTCAAGGACTTTGAAAATAATCAGTATAGTGGCTAGAGAGATGGCTCAGATGTTAAGAGCATTATCTTCTCTTCCAGAGGACTAGGGTTCAACTCCCAGCTCCCATATGACAGCTCACAACTGTCTGTAACTCCAGTTCCAGGGGATCTGACACCCTTACACAGATATACATGCCAGCAAAACACCACTGCAATAAAATAAAAATAAGTCAAAATAAAATAAAAATTTCAAAGAAAATAATCAGTATAATACTGTAGCCATTGGTATGTTGATATGGTTTTAAAATATTGTTTTAGATTTATTTATTTTTTACGTCATGTGTACATGGAACACACATGTGCCTGGTGCCTGAAAAGGCCAGAAGAGAGCATGAGATCCCATGGGACTAGAATTACAGATGGTTGTGAGCTACCTTGTGGGTACTGGAAAAAGAATCCATGTCCTCTACAAGAAAATGCTCTTAACTGCTGAGTCTACTCTCTAGCTCAGTTGATTTTGTTTGATCGTTCTTGTTTGTTTTGAGATGGGGTTACTCTGTGTAGCCCTGGCTGTCCTGGAACTTACTACATAGGCTAGGCTGGCCTTGAACTAACAGTGTTTTTCCTGCCTCTGTCCTGAGCACCAGGATTAAAGGTGTGTGCCATCACTGCCCGGCCTATTGATGGGTTTTTATTCCAATAATTCTGCATGACAGTGGCTTATTTGTGAATTCCTTAAGTTTTTTTCTTTTTCTTTTTTTAAGAAGTCCACCTCACTTCTTTTTTTTTAAACTTTTTAACTTTATTTCATATGCATTGGTATAATGATGTCAGATTCTCTGGAACTGGAGTTACAGGCAGCTGTGAGCTGCCATGTGGGTGCTGGGAATTGAACCCGGGTCACAGGCAGCTGTGAGCTGCCATGTGGGTGCTGGGAATTGAACCCGGGTCCTCTGGAAGAGCAGTCAGTGCTCCTAACCACTGAGCCATCTCGCCAGCTCATTCCTTAAGTTTTTAATGAGACATTCACCTTGCCTCTAGGGGAGTCTACAGAGGTGCACATTTGATGCTTTGCCACTTTTGATACTGTTAGAGTTTAGGTGTAAGAATGTCCCTCATAGGCTGGGGTTTGATTATTTGATCCTCTGCTTCTGACAGTGTTTTGAGAGATTATAGAACCTTTGGGAGGTGGTGCCTGGCTGGAGGAAGTGGTCTTTTGGGAATGGGAGCAGGCTTTGAGGCTTACAGCCTGGCCCTACTTCCTGGCCAGTCTATTTTCTTATCCACACAGATGTGAGCAAGCAGCGTTAAGTTCTCACCACAGTCATGTGCCTGTCCTGCTGCCAGGCCTTCCCGGGCCTAATGGCTGCCATCAAACAATGAGTCCAATGAAATCTTTCCTCTTTCCAGTGTTTCTTCTCCAGTGTTTGACCACAGCAATGAGGCAATTAGCTAATACAGACACATCCCATTTAAGGCTTCAACGTTTGTTAAACATTGTTCTTCTACAATGATTATGAAATTAAGTACTGATTTCCTTTGTTATAAAAATGATCTTGGGTCTTACAATTGCTTATGGGAGGCCTTGTAATAGGACCTAAACTTTGTCACACAGTTGAAGTTATTGCCATTATTCTTCCTTGTTGCTTAAAAAACAAAAACAAACAAATAAAAAAAACTGGATGTGTCTCTTTTTTAATTTAATTTTATTTTTGAGATTATGACATAATTATGACATTTCTCTTTTCCTCCCTCCAAACTCTCCCATATACCCCTCCTTGCTTTCCTTCAAATTCATGGCTTCTTTTTTCTCTAATTGTTATTGTTCGTGCATGCGTGTGCGTGCGTGTGTGTGCGTGTGTGTGTGTGCGTGTGTGTGTTTGTGTGTGTGTGTATGTGTGTAGATATAGTATTCCTAATTCATGTTATTTGCATACATGTTTTGGGGGTGACAACTTGGCACTGAACATCCAATTGGTGTGCTCTTCTCTAGGGAAGACCTCCTCTCCTGCTCTCAGCTTTCCTAATTTGTCTGTCGTTCATTGTGTAGAGTTGAGACCTCATGGGCTTTTCTCTGTCCACTTTGGCATGTCCATTGGTGTCATCCTGGTTCAGCTCACATTTGGGCAGTCATACTGCTGAGACTTTATCACTTCTGACATTCCCAGGAGACCTGGTCTTACAGCAAACTCTCTAATTCTCTGGTTCTTAGAATCTTTCTGTCCCCTGAGCCTTTGGATATGCTTCTCGCTTGCACATAATGCAGACACACTAGAATGAGAAGGTCTAGGGCATCTTCCTTTGGAAAGATCAGTCGCTTTTACTCTCGGAAGCAGAGAGTCCCTTTTATCCAATTAAGATGGCAGAAGACTATTTTTCATGACAGCATAAAAGGAGACTCTGCCATTTACCTTGTAAAAATTAATTATATCTCTCTAGCCATTTACCAGAAGCTGTGTTATTATGAAATTAGCTCAAATATATGCTTCATGAATTTTTTCATAAGTCAGTGGGAGAACTTTTGTGTTCTATTCTTCAAGAAGAGTGTTTGTTTTCTCATCATTTACTTCACACTCCTTTTGCCTTCTCTCTTTAATGTGAATATGGAACAGAAAAAGAACATTTTCAGCTTTGTAAACAATATCATCAGAACTATTTTAAACTTCAGTGTCTGTAAATGATCTCCTACTCATACGCAGGGGGATAATTCTCCTAGTCTGGTCACCCTGCCTATACTTCCTGCCTGGCTACTGGCCAATCAGCATTTTATTAAGCCAATACAAGTGGCAAATCATTACAGGGCATAAGGGTTTTATCTGATATCAATGGTCAGTGCCTGTATTGGGGGATATATGACCTTAGGTCCTTGCCTTTAAACTCTTTAGAGGGCGAATCTCTTGCTATTCACTGCTGCTTAGAGGGCTAACTGGCATACATACTTCAGGGGCGTCTCTCATCCTTGTTTTATATTTTGCCTTTTCGGTTCTTGGAAGACAGATGCACATTATCACACCCAGTTTCCATAGGTTGTGGGGGGATCTGAATGCTGCTTTATCCACTGAGCCATCTTCCCTGTCCATCTATGTTCATTTCTTTGACAAGATTTTGCTTATCTCATAGTACACCAGGCACTATTGCATAACCAAAAGGAAGTATAGGCAGGGTGACCAGACTAGGAGAATTCTGGGAAGAGGAAAGGCTCAGTCTGCAGTCATCAGCCAGATGCAGAGGAAGCAAGATGAGAATGCTGCACTGATAAAAGGTACCAAGACACAAGGCTAACACAGACAAGAATTATGGGTTAATTTAAGTTGTAAATTAAAACCCAGGATTAACCATTGTGCTAGAATTGAGATGCCAAGACGCTTTTTGTAATAGGATTTACTTTTCACGAAAAAAGAACTAAATAAAAGCTAAAAGAATTCTTTATTATTGTAGGAGAAATAATAATCTTTGAGGTTATAGCAAAAATATCAGATTGTTTTCAGTAATTGGGAGAAGTTAACTTACTCTTAGGTTTAGATTGGAAACTTGCTTTAGATCTAAAATTTAAGAACTGATATATTTTTTATTTTGAGTGCAGAGAATCAAATAAAAAAGAAATCTATTCTCTTGTGTCTTAGGACACAAATGAGTAAAAGCCCACGCTTGAAAATTCACTCCTACTTAAACAAATTGATTTTTTTTCCCATTTGACATTAGATACTAGTGGTCATTCAAGCAATACCTTTACTTATAACACTCACAATCCATGTATATTGAATATTTCTTATGATTATTGAAGTTGACAATTGTAGTGCCACTTGGCTAAGCTAGTAATCAGAACAAGTTAATTAAATATGCCATGATTACCAATTACTGAAAAATGAGAATAAAAATCCAGTTGCCTTCTATGCCCTAATCACATTTGTTTTATGATTAAGAAAATATACAAGGAGTATTCAGGGTCACCAGCTGTCATGGTGAGTAACAAGGCTGGACTGACGTGGAAATGTTCTTTGGTGCAAAAATGATATGAGGAGTCACAAAAACACATCTGGTTGAACTTCCTGCCTCACATCATTACCTGTGAGAGCTCAGAAATGTCAGTGTTATCTATTATCTATTTTCTCTGTAATATTATTTAACACATCATCACAAAATCCACATCTAATAGGATGCATTCATGGATTGGTTCGGTGTTGGCTGGCCTAGACTCTATGATGGGAGGTAGCTGAAAGCTTATTCTGAGCATCTCTCCTCATCCTTGAACCAGCAACACTTTACCCAAGATACCTTTTCCTCATAATAATGGCAGAAGTTCTAAAGGACAAGCACAGCTGAAAAGACAATCATGTTTCAAGTTTCTGCTGATGCTTTCCTCACTGTGATCCCATGGCCTGAGAACAGTAAATCTGGAGAAGGAAAGAGCACCTCGCATGGAGAGCAGGGATATGGGTGCATGGAGACAGGGCAGCCCTGTCACTTAACATTTTAGCTAGCCTTTCTAAAATTACCTTTTTTGTGGTGTGGTGAAGATGAACAAGACATTGTAGTGCAAGTCCGTGGTACAGTGGTGACACTCAGCCAGAGATCCCGAAATGACAATTGTCATCTCCGTTCATCAAAAATGATATTGTAGACCCGTGGCACTACATGTTAAGGGGCCTCTTAATAAGTTGCAAAAACCATGCAGAAAACTTTTGAAATCCCTTTGCCCAGATTCATCTATTGTTTATGTTTATGCATATTGCTTTTACTGAACCATTTGAGTTTGTTGAAAATATCATGTTCTTTACCCATGAATGCTGTGGGGGTATATTGCCCCCAAACATGGATCGTCTGTTACATAGCCACAGAATGGATACCAAATCCAGGGACTTTAACATTGAGATGATGTGGTTATCAATTATTGAGTTCCTGTTTAGACATCATTCCCTGTCTAATAATTGTGTGGTGATTTTTGTCTGCTTTCCTCTTTCAGTCCTGAGCTTGGTCTATCTAAACTCCTACCTTGTGTTTAGCTGATGGAGATCTTTCCTCACCTTTCAATGAGAGTAATTTTTCAGTTTTCATTTCCCTTCATGTTATAGACTTTGAGAGATTACAAGCCAGGTGTGTTGGTGCATTCCTGTAACCCATAAAATTGGAAGGTTGAAGCAGAAAAATGCATGAATTTTTACTTAAAGTGACCTAAAAAGCCAGTTATTTTGTAGACACTCCTCTATGTTGATTTAGAGTGATGTTTACAAATGAACGTCCCACAAGCTATCCATTTGGGGCAGAACACTGCAAGGGAAATATATGTTCTTCCCAGGGTGACACTGGGAGGTACGTTATGCCTGCTTCTCCCACTGTTAGTGGTAGTGACATTGATCTTGACTAAGGTAGTGTCTGTAAGGTTTCTTTAAAACTTTGAAGGTTTTGGTGATTGTGATTTTGTGTGAGAGTGTGGAGTGTGTGTGATGGAGGGGCAGTTGAATATATACCACAGAGCGCCTGTGGAACTCAGAGGGCAACTTTGTAGAGTTAGTTATCTCCTTTACCTTATGTGAGTTTGGGGGATTGAACTCAGGTCACTGGACTTGCAAGGTAAATACTTTTGCCTGCTGAGTCATCTCACCAGTCCAAGACCTCTTGATTAAAAATCACTTCTCCTTATACTTTGAAAATAATCTGCTAGAAATTACTGTTTTTAATATACTTACCCTACTTTACGCTGTCATTGATACTTGCCCGAATCTATGGTAGTTTGTCCTCCATATCTCCGGATTTCATATCCTAGATTTGCTTAGCCACAGAGAGAAATTGCACCTCTCTTGAACCTGTACGTGTTTCCTTGGTGTCATCTCCCAAATCATCTAGGGCAGCTGTTCTGTAGCTTTATGAGGTGAACGATCCAATACAGTGATCACGTAGCATATAGATGATGTCACACATTGTAAGGCAAAAGGGTTTAATGTGCAAAAATGTGCACAGGTCTATACAAACCCTACATAATTACAAATATGGGACTTGGACACTTGGGGATTTTATTTTCCACTGCGAGCCTGGAACCAGTCCTGAAGGGATAACCAAAGACTACTGTATTATTAAGTTCATTATAAAAATGATAATTTTATGCTTCTGTTGTTTTTCTACATGTAATGGATAACATCCTACTGTAAGTGAGTACCTCCTGTTCTCCATTCATTTATTCAACAGGTATGGATATTCAATTGTTCTTTTTACTCAGTGGATTATAGGATATAACACATTATTAACAGTGCATTTTGGTGCTCAGTTTGTCCTATATTAGGGAAAGTCAGGAAACCCTGAAAGCTAGCTCCTGGGTTCTGGAATCATATTTGCTTTCCATAGCTTTTGGCATATCAAGTTGTACAGCCTCATGCTGTACTCCCTTCCTCTGCTCCTGAAACTCGCTATTTCTCCAAGGAGCCTTAGTTAATACGTTCTTTTTCCTTCAGGCTGAATCATATTAATTTAGATGAAAATGTTGCCCACAAGCTCAATAACTCAGGTTTAATAACATTATCATGAGCACTCCGAGGGACACTCTGCTCAAACACGTTTTACTGACTCTTATATAAAAATTCCAAGTTGATGATATTGTAAATGATCATGCTTTGGAAAACTGGCTAGCACACAAAACCCACATTATTTATCAACTGATCACATCAAGCTGTTAAAAGAACATAAAACCTGGGACTCGTAGATTTTACTCTAAACAAGACGGGAACATCCTATCACATCATAGGGTTAACCTTGGAAGATCTTTGCCCCAGCCAAGAAATGTGCAAAACCAAAACTCAGCAAGATGAAACAACTCCTGTGTTTGATGTCACTTCGGAGTTGATAGAAGATAGAGGTGCAAACTCGTTTTTCTCTTTCAGAGGGTGACGTCTAGCTGAATGTAGATTGGAAACTTCAGTGACTTTAAAAATGTCCTAATCCGTGGACAGCATCAGTCACGGTCAGTTGGGATGACTTTAATCTGCTGCTAACATAAAAGTCCTTTCCTCTGGAATCTGTGTAGGAAGTAGGCTGGTGATTAATATATCAGTTTACTATTTTAACTTCTTGCTCACTTTATATAACAACATTCTTGTTTACAAAATTCTCCCTCCCTATCCTTAGTTTCTTATTCCAGAAGTGCTGGCTTCTCTAATAAGAAGCAGTTTTTCCAGGTGCCTACGAGGACCGCATATTTCTGGTAACAATGCATATCCCCTTGTGACTTCAGAAGGCCCCAGACAGGAGTGATAACCTGGAGCCAGAAACAGCAGAAACATCACACTGAGGGTCCACCAGCCCTATTTGCTATGCAAGTTCAGTCTGGGCAAGACAAAGGCAGAGAGGGAAACAGGCCAAATCCCACTAGTCCTTCCCAAGCTCATAAAGTTCCTAAAATACAACCGTTTAGTCCCTATCTCTTTCTTGGTTGCTAGACTCTTAGGATTTTATTTCTTTTGGAGGTAGAGTTTCATGCAGCCACGGTTGTTGAACAGGATGATCCTGAACTCTTTGACTCTAGTGCCTCTGCCTCCCAGGTTCTGGATTTATAGGCTCTAACTGCCGTGCTGTATTTATGTGGTCCTGGAGAGGGTGCAGAGCTTCCTTCAAGGCAGGCAAGTGCTCAGCCATCTGAGTCCCATCTCCAGCGTTTTAAGGCACAGTCATATGAGACATCTCTCTCTGGTGTTTCTTGGGACGACACTCTAATTCCTATATTTTTACAATTGCCATGGCACGAGCCATCCAGTGCTTGTTAATTCTGTGTGCATTCACCCCGCCTTCTGGAGGGAGCAGCTTGGGTTCACAGGTATCACAGCTGACCTTTCTATCACTCTCCAGTCACTGCTTGAAGAAAGTGCTGGATAAACACACACTCTCTTACAATTTGATTGGCTCCTTTATCCCCAACATGCGGTGATGCAATGTGTTCTATAGTTTAAAAATAATTTATTTTTAAAATTTATTTATTTATTTTACACCTTAGCCACAACTCCCTGTCCCTCTTCTCCTCTAGTCCCGACCCCTATTTCCCTTCTGTCTCCACCCCTCCCAATCCATTCCTTGCTGTTTCTGTTCAGGAAAGGGCAGGTCTCCCATGAGTATTAATGTTGGAAATCAGCTTGTATATTGCTTTTATTATGTGTAGGTATGTTTCTTATATCCCTGATCGCTCCAAAACTTTTATCATGAGAGGGTGTTGGATTTTGTCAAAGGCTTTTTCAGCATCTAATGAGATAATCATGTGGTTTTTTTCTTTTGGTTTGTTTATACGGGATTACATTGACAGATTTTCATATGTTGAACCATCTTTGCATCTCTGGGATGAAGCCTACTTGGTCATGCCAGATGATCATTTTGATGTATTCTTGGATTAGGTTTGCTAGTATTTTAGCAAGCATTTTTACATCAATGTTCATGAATGAAATTGATCTGTAATTCTCTTTCTTTGTTGAGTCTTTGTGTGGTTTGGGTATCAGGGTGACTGTGGCCTCATAGAAGAAATTTAGCAATGTTCCTTCATTTCTATTTTGTAGAATAATTTGAAGAGTACTGGTGTTAGTTCTTTGGAACTCTGATAGAATTCTGGGTTAAAACCATCTGGCCCTGGGGTGTTTTGGATTTTAATGACTGATTCTGTTTCCTTAGGGATTATTGGTTTGTTTAAATTGTTTGTCTGATATTGATTTAACTTTGAAAGTACTATCTACCAAGAAATTTGTTCATTTCTTTTAGATTCTCCAATTTTGTGGAGTAGAGTTTTTTGAAGTATGACAATGATTCTCTTTCTTTCCTTGGAGTCTGTTGTTGTGTCCCCCTTTTTGTTTCCGATTCTATTGATTTGGATATTCTCTCTCTATTTTTTAGTTAGTTTGGATAAAGGTTTATCTATTTTGCTGATTTTTCTCGAACAACCAACTCTTTTTTTTATTGATTCTTTGTATTGCCCTCATTGTTTCTATTTTATTGATTTCAGCCCTCAGTTTGATTATTTCCTGCCGTCTACTCCTTTTAGGTGTTTCTGATTCTTTTTGTTCTAGAGTTTTCAGGTGTGCTGTTAAGTCACTAGTATTAGAACTCTCAAAACTCTTCATGAGGGCACTTAGTGCTATGAACTTTCCTCTTAGCACCACTTTCATTGTGTCCCATAATGTTTTTGCATCCATTTTCATTGACTTCTAGGAAGCCTTTAACTTCTTTATTTCTTCCTTGACCCAGTGATAGCTCACCATAGAATTTTTCAGTTTCCATGAATTTGTAGTTTCTTGCTTGTAGTTTGTTGTTTCTGCTGTTGTTGAAATCCAGCTTTAATCCATGGTGGTCTGATAAGATATAGGGGCTTATTTGATTTTTTTTTTTGTATTTGTTGAGACTTCCTTTGTGGCCAACTATATGGTCAATTTTAGAGAAGGTTCCAGGGAGTTGCTGAGGAGAAGGTATATTCTTTTGTGTTTAGGTGAAATATTCTATAGATATCTGTTAGGTCCATTTGAGTCATAACATCTGTTAGTTCCCTTATTTCTCTGTTTAGTTTCTATCTGGATGGCCAGCCCATTGGTGACAGTGGGGTGTTAAAGTCTCCCATTATTATTGTGTGGGGTTCTACATGTGATTTAAACTTTAGTGATGTTTCTTTTACAAATGTGGGTGCCCTTACATTTGGGGCATAGATGGTCAGAATTGAGACACCATCTTGACGGATTTTTCCTTTGATGAATACGAAATGCCCTTCTCCATCTCTTTTGATTAATTTTAGTTAGAAGTCTATTTTGTTAGATATTAGGATAGCTATATCATTTTCTTCTTAGGTTCATTTGATTGGAAAATCTTTTTCTAACCCTTTACCCCCAGGAAATATCTGTCTTTGATGCTGAGGTATGTTTCTTGTATGTAGCAAAATGACGGAGCCTGTTTTTGTATCTGTCTGTTAGCCTGTGCCTTTTTATTAGTTGAATTGAATCCATTGATATTGAGAGATATTAATGATCAATGATTGTTAATTCCTGTTATTTTGTTGTTTTTGGTACTGTGTGTGTGTGTGTGTGTGTGTGTGTGTGTGTGTGTGTGTGTGTGTGTGTGAGAGAGAGAGAGAGAGAGAGAGAGAGAGAGAGAGAGAGAGATTCCTTTCTTTGGATTTTGATGGCGTGAGATTATCTATTGCCCTTGTTTTTGTTGGGCTATTTAACTTCCCAGGGTTGGAATTTTCCTTCTAGTACCTTCTGAAGGGTTGGAGTTGTGGATAGATAATGGTTAGTTTTGACTTTGTCATGAAATATCTTGTTTTATCCATCTATGATGATTGACAGTATTGCTGGGTATAACAGTCTAGGCTGGCATCTGTGGTCTCTTAGAGTCTGCAAGATATCAGTCCAGACCATTCTGGATTTTAGGTCCTTAATTGAGATGCTGGTTGTGATTCTAATAGGTCTGTCTTTAGACATTACTTGGCCTATTTCTCTTGCTACTTTTAATATTTTTCTTTTTTCTATATGCTTGGTGTTTTGATTACTATGCAACAAGGCAATTTTCTTTTCTGATTCAATCTATTTGCTGTTCTGTAAGCCTTTTGTACCTTTATAGGCATATTCTCATTTTGGTTGGGAAAATTATCTTCTATGATTTTGTTAAAAATATCCTCTGTGTTTTGAGCTGGGTTTTTTCTCCTTCTTCTTTTCCTATTATTCTTATGTTTGATCTTTTCATGGTGTCCCAGATTTCCTGGATGTTTTATGTTAGGGATTTTTTAGATTTAACATTTTCTTTGACTGGTGAATCTATTTCTGCTATCATGTCTTCATTGCTTGAGATTCCCTCTTCCATCTTTTGTATGCTGTTGGTGATCCTTACATCTATATTTTATATTTTCTTACCCAGATTATCCATTGCCAGGATTCCCTCTGTGTTTTCTTTACTGCTTCTATTTCAATTTTCAGGTCTTGAACAGTTTCCCTTATCTGTTTGGTTTTCTTTTCCTTGGCTTTTAAAAAGGGATTTATTGGTTTCCTCCAAATTTTTACTTGTCTTTTCCTCAATTTCTTTAAGGGGTTCTTTATATCCTTTTAAAGGACTGTTATCATCTTCATAAAGTCATTTTGTCATTTTCTTGTGCTTCAGGTGTATTGGATTGCTCAGGTCTTGCTGTTGTGGGCACCTGGGCTCTGGTGATGTCATATCGCCTTTTCTCCTACTGCCGGTGTTTTTACCCTGCCATTTAGGTATTTGGATTTGGGATAATTTTAGGTCTAGGTGTTGATTCCTGCATTTATCTTTGTTGGATGGGTATTTTGTTCCTTGGTTCCTCTTTCCTCTCTGGTCTTCTGGCCTAAATGGCCTAGAGTTCTAGTGGCTAGCGTGTCTTCTGGACCCGTATAGTGTCTTCTCTGTGATTTTGGAGCTGGGGTCCCTAGATCTGACCTGGCCTCTGATAAAGTACAAGTCTTCTTCTGAAGTTATAGACCAGCATATGGAGCCAGGAGTGGTGGGGTGGGGAGGCGGCGTGTGCAGTCTGGGATTACTGGATAGACTTAAAGGGATTTTGTGGGCAGTAGGCAGTGTCTTATCTGGAGTTCCTAGGTCTAGTCTGGCCTCCCATTAACCTTCCTGGATTGAGGGCCCTAGTATGGAACCCAGGAGGAAGGGATCCAAAATAGTTTCTTAATAAACAGGCACCACACCAGCTTAGACTCTCGTCACTCATGGGTAGTGGTTCTGTTCTGAGAATAGGGATTAGACATAGCTCATCCTAGCCAGGGAGGGTGGAGAATCTTGGGGTGCAGCCTGGGGGCATCCATTAGCAATTGTCAGTTACTAGGGGCCAGAAAGATTCCACAGAGGCTCACAGATTTCATCTTTCTTTCTGAATTAAATGTCTCATTTATGGTTCCAGAACACAGTGCATTTATTTATGGCTGTTTGATTAATTTTGTGAAGCATGTAAACCCCAAACCATAAGCACTAAATACATAAATGAATGATTAAAATAGCCCTCTGAGCTTTTCTTGCAAAGAAATAATGGAATAACATAAACTAAAAATCCAAGTCATTTGTTCTCTCACCTCATTATCCATTTACTGTGGGCTAGCTCTGGCTCCAGTGATCTCTGTCCTGTTTGGAGTTCTGCTGTGCTCTCTGTACTCATTTTTTAACCAATTCGTATCTCCATTGCCTTGTTTTTAAAAAGGAGCATTTTTATGGTTCATTTCTTCCCATGACAGTGTTGTGAGGCTTAAATTGGTCAGAGCCAGCACCAATACTTGAACTGCTGCTGAGACCCTTAGTTTTTGAACAAAAGGCACATAGAAAGTCCTAATCAGGAACACAGGACCGTCGGTATGTACGTTGATTATTCTCTTAATGCTAAAAAGAGCTGAAAACCCTGCCGATTTTGTGAACAGGGAAGAGGTTAAAGAGCTCCTCTGAGGGTTGGAAATGTTTGTGACGTGAGGATAAAGGATGATGGAACTGAATTTCCATCCCTTGGGTCTCTGAGTTCCTAGTGGCTGCAAAGCTCTGGCAGCTGCCCATGGGTAGGCAGACTGGCTTCCTTCTCAGAGCACTCAGCAGGAAGAAAGGGCAGGTTATGGGGGAATATTAGGAACAGGGGACTCATGAGGAAGACAGCCACAAGATATGACAATGCAGAGGAAGGAGGACCAAGGCACCAAAGGGCAGACGCTTAGTGGAAATGGCAGGATGTTGTGTGTTAAGGTTGGGAGTCCAAACTTGTAAAGCTGGACTCAGAAGCCTCGGAGTACATTAGGCAGATGCCAGGGTGTTACTCTATGAGGGCAGAGAGTCTCGGGGATGCTGTAAAAGCTCTTTAAGGATCTCTGAACATTTATTGATTTTCTGCAAGCGTGACATTGGGTCTCAGGCTTTCCAAATGTGGCTTCATTTGACTGTGTCCCAAAGGTTTAGGAAAGTCAGGAGCAAAAAGAAATTCCAAGGATTGAAAAGATTTCTGTATGCCACAGGGCCAGGGGCAGTCTCCTGGTATCTATTGTGTATTTCCCTGGGGCTAGATAATTTGCAGTGTATAGCCTGCCTAAGGATGCCACTCTTGGGATGTTGGGAGTTCCAGATGTTTGAAGAGCCCTGAAAGCAGACTTGGTGTTTGGGAGCTAGGAAAGGGCAGTGCTGTGGGGACTGAGTAGCACAGGCTGTGTTTGTTCATTCATTGTGCTATTCTTTCCATTTTCATACTTGTTTGCCTCCCTCTGGCGCTTCAGTGGGTTTTGTTGAGGTTATTTGGTTTTCCTGATCCAGACTCAACATCTCTTATACTATGCAAGTAATTAAAATCAAATATTGACTCCCTCCTGTAAGGAAAAAAAACTACATGTGTTTTTCACCAAACAAATGGTGCCTGCATTTACCTCGTCACTGCCTTCATTTCAGACCAGTTTTTTCCTTCACCTTGGGTAAGAGGAAGAAAATGAACACTCTGAATTCCAGGGTGGTTTTGTAGAAAGCATCCTAATTCCACAATGCTTAATTGTTGAAAGGCCGTGGCATATGAATGATCTCATGTCACTGATACAAAATGAAAATCTCTGCCAGCAATTGCTTTTCCTAATTCTGTTTGATTTTTCCAAGCACAGATGCCCTATTCAGCACACATATGAAATCACGCACCTGGGCATTTAAACTCAGGATTGCGTTTCCAACAGGCCTGAGCTAGGAAAAGGGCTTGGAAGAATTAGCATTTTCCCGGCAGCAGTTTTAATAACCCTGGAGAAGGGCTTGTAAGCCCTCTGTCTATCACAGAGCTTCGTGGCATTAGTGGCATGCGAAGGAATGAGATGAGTATGTAGATTTCTATTCTGCAAGCAAGTATTTGAAAATGGTAAAAGGCACAAAATGCCCAGCATGTTTTGAGAAGCTTTGCAAGGGTCTTTTTGTTAAGACCCTTCTCTTCTGGTTAATGCTATTTGTCTGTAGCTGCAAAGAAGCAGTTCCTGTCTCCCTTCCATAACCCACCTTCCACATTTTCAAATGCTTTGGAAAATAAAGTAGAATGTGTGAAGTACAGAAAGGGAAGTTCCTCCAACCGGATTCCTACCCTGCAATCCTCCCCCCTTGCCTTAGTCAGGGTTTCTGTTGCTGTGAAGAGATATGACCACGACAATTCTTCTTTTTCTTCTCTTTCTTCGTCTTCTCTTTCTCCTTCTCCTTCTTTTCTTTTCTTTTTTTTGAGACAGGGTTTCTCTGTAGCTTTGGTGCCTGTCTTGGAACTCTTGTAGACCAGGCTGCTGGCCTCAAACACACAGAGATCCACCTGCCTTTGCCTCCCAAGTGCTAGGATTGAAGGCATGCACCACCACTGCCCGGCCCACCATGGCAATTTTTCTAAAGGAAAACATTTAATTGGGGTGTCTTGCTTCCAGTTCAGAGGTTTAGTCCTTTATTATCATTGTGGGATATGCAGTGTACAGGCAGACATGGTACGGGAGAAGTAGCTGAGAGTCCTACATCTTGCAGGCAACAGGAAGTGGTCTATGTACTGGGTGGTATCTTTAGCATATATGACACCTCAAAGACTTCCTCTACAGTGACACATTTTCTCCAACAAGGCCACACCTATTCCAACAAAGCCACACCTCCTAAGAGTGCCATTGCCTTTGGGGGCCATTTTCTTTCAAAGCACCATACCCCTTTTATAGCCCAGGCTGACCTTGAATCCCTGATCCTCCTGACTGCCTCTTGTCTGCTGCAATTACAAATGTACACCACCACACCCAACTTCCTTTTCCCAGATTTCTTAAATTTCATCCATCATCCATTTGGTTTTCATGATGATTTCTGTGATTTGCATCATCCAAGGCTGCTGTGCTTCTCAGAATCATAGTTGCCCAAAGCATCTTTCTCTAGAAACTTCTTTCTTCTTATTCTAGGATCACAGGTGTGGGAGCCCATGGTGTCTTAGTTAGGAGTTCTATCTCTGTGATTAAAAAAAAAAACATCATGACCAAAAGCCACTTGAGGAAGAAAGGGTTTATTTTATCACATAGCTTATAGTCTATCATCCAGGGAAGTTAGGGTAGGAATTCAAGCAGGAACCTGGAGGAAGGAACTGAAGTTGAGGCCCTGGAAGAACGCCGCTTCCTGGCTTGCTCCCCACGCTCAGGCTTCTTTCTTTCACAACCCAGGACCACTTGCCCAGGGGTGGCACCACAGCAATGATCTATGCCCTTCCACATCAATCATCAAATGCCCCCACAGACTTGCATATAGGCCAATATTATGGAGATATTTTTCTCAATTGAGAGTCTTCTCAAATGGCTCAAGCTTGTGTGATGTATACCAAAACCAAAAAACCAACCCCCTCAAACCCAGCCAGCACCTTTGTGTTTGTGGGATCATATTCATAATAGGGACTCAGATCTTCAGTAAAGCAGGGGTAAAGGAAGCAAGAGGGGACTGCCACTGAGCCATGCTACCCTGCTGTTGGGCACGGATCCATCACAGGACAAGCATGTGATTCCTTCAGGCACCATGAACCCAATATTCAGCTGTTAAGTGGGACATGGGTCAGTCAGGAGAACACCTATATTTTCTGGTGTCTTGTTTAGTTGTTTTGAATTGTTTTCAAAAAGTCTAATTATGTGCCTTTTACATGCTTTGTTCTTATCACCTGTGATGGTTTGAATGACATGGCTCCTGTAGGCTCATATATTTGGCTGCTTGGTCCCTAGTTAGTGGAACAATCTGGGAAGGATCAGCAGATGTGAATTTGTTGGAGGAGCTGTGTTACTGGGGGTGAATTTGAGGCATACAAAAGTCCATGCCAGGCCAAGTTTCTCTCTCTCTCTCTCTCTCTCTCTCTCTCTCTCTCTCTCACTGTTGCTTGTGTATCAGGGTGTCAGGGTGCTTGTGTATCAGTGTTTCAACTATTGCTTCAGCACTGTGCCTGCCTGCCTATCGCCATGTTCCTCATCATAATGATTACGGACTCACACTCTGAAACTGTAAGCAAACTTCAAATTAAATACTTTCTCTTACAAGTTGCCTTGGTCATGGGGTCTCTTCACAATAATAGAACTATTATTGTGTAACTAAATCAGCACCCATCTATACACTTGACAAAAGTGCAAAGAACATGTGCCAGGCATGTTCTAAATACAATAGCAGGAAACAAGTTGTAAACTAAAGGTCTGGGTGTGTGTGTGCGATGTATTAGATGAGATTAAATGACCAGTTAGGATTTCATGATTGTGTAAAGTTGTGATGTTGCAGGCCTAGAATCAAGTGGTCCTGGGATATCTTTAGCTACTTAATAGCCACTTTTTATGGCTGTAAACACAAGCTTTTTATTCCACCTGGTCCTGCAGCTGCTTTTAAAATAACCACTCAGAGGCTTAATATTATTTATAAATGTTTCGCTGATGGTTCAGGCTTATTACTAGCTAGCTCTTACATTTAAATTAGCCCATTTCTATTCATCTAAGTATTGTCATATGGCTATGGCATTACCAGTCTGCTGGCATGTTGTTCCTTGGGTGGCTGGATGGTGTCTTCCAGACTGTGCTCTTCTTTTCCTGTATCTTTGCTTGGATTTCCTGCCTGGGCCTATCCTGCCTTAACATACACCTAAGCAGATATATCAACCAATGAGAGCAACACACATTCATAGCATACAGAAAGACATCCCATAGCATTTCCCCCTTTATGTCTAATCAAAAAGGAAGATTTTAGCCTTAACATAGTAAAATTACATATAACAAAACAGTTATTAAGCAGGAATTATAATTTCAATATTTAGTATATTTGTAGTTGGTAAAATTAAAGAAAAACCATCTAGCCTATCTTTGTGAATCTAAAGTCTTATATCTAATTTATCTTTTATCATAACTAAGGTAAACTATAATTATAACTATCTCATCTTCAACTTTATCAAAGTCACCAGAAGGATATAATGTTACCTGAATAAACAGGAAGTGCAATGGAAGCAACTTCCAAAATTCTAGAAATGACAGAAACATCTGACTACCTGAGCAGTCATCCAAAGTTCTTCATTCTTCTGTACTGTTGGGGCATTGATCTTCAGCCTACAGTCCCATAGTATCTGGCAGACTTTTCAGTGAAGCAGGACATTTGAAGAACTGTGCCATATACATTGGTAAAGTTTGTCAGTCATTTTCCTCTGTGTCCTGCAGAATGTCTGGCAGTTTCTTCTGTGAAGCAGGAACCTGAAGGGCCATTCTGCCTTGTTTGACCAAAGTTTAGCACTCACTTTTCTGTGGGTCCTGCATGTCTAGTTTATACAGCATATTGTAAAGCGGTCCAGGCAAGAGCAGTTTCTTGCCCAAATGGCTAGCCTTGCTACACTGAAAGCAAACTCCACAAGTTTCTTCAGTGCCCATCATCCTCTTTAAAGTAACTGATACTACCAGGAGCAGATGTGTCTCACGTTAAGAAAAGTCTAAGTTATTAAAACACTTTAAATGTCATATTCTGTAGGTCTTTGAAGCATATAAAGATCACCTATTTTTCTGAATATACCTCTGTATTACCTCGAAAACTGAAATAACATGAATATAACTTTGATAGATATGGGTGACTATTAGCCTGTATTTCTTTATTATCCTGAATAGCTTTTACGGACTAAAACTTCATATTGCATAATAAAGCAAGCTATATAGGTATGAGCTGTATAGGTAATACCTTAAGCAAAAATAGAAACAGAATGCAGTATAAGGACAATAACATTAAATTTGTATCAATATAAAAAATCCTTTAAATAAGAATAGAAACATATATACACTGTAACAAGATTAACTTTTAATTTGTATCATTGTATGAAAATCCACACCAATGCAAAATATCTAAGATATTTTATCCTATAGTCCCTTAAATAACTATATTGGTATATTATTTGTGTTTTAATAAATAAAGTTTGCCTGAAGATCGGAATGCAAAGCAGCCACACGAGTCAGTCATACAGATCAGGGAATGGCGGCACACACCTTTAATCCCAGCAGCCACATTAGTTAGCCACAGAGGCCAGGCAGTGGTGGTGCACACATTTAATCCCAGCACTAGAGAAGAATATAAGACGGGAGGAGACAGGTCTTGGGCTCAGTCTCAGTCTGAGGATTTGTAGAGTCGGGATCGCCCATTTCAGTCTGAGGTAGAGGTAAGAGCCAGTGGCTGGCTGCTTTGCTTTTCTGATCTTCAGCTTGAACCCCAGTATCTGTCTCTGGGTTTTTATTATTTGTGTTACATATAACAAACCTCCATAACCCACCAAATTAGCAAAGACCATCCATACCCCTCAACTCTTGGGAATGTGAACATAGTTTTCTCCAAACTGCTTCCTGCTGTCTGTGGATAAAGTATTTTTAGGGTCTCTGAGAAAAACTGAGATAATGGTCAAGTCCTGGGAAGACCAGTAATGATCTTTGTTGATAGATATTGCCTGTCAAGTGATGTGGGATTCCCCTCTATATACTGTGAATACCATTGGTTAATAAAGAATCTGTTTTGGGCCTGGCAGGGCAGTATAGAGGTAGGCAGGGAAAACTAAACTGAATGCTAGGAGAAAGAAGGCAGAGTCGAGAAACACCATTTAGCTGTCGAAGGGGAAAGATGTGAACTGCCAGCTGGAGTTTTTCCAGCAGGTGACGAGCCTCATGGTAAAATATAAAATAATGGAGTTGGTTTAATTCTAGAGGTGAGAGCTAGCTAGAAATATGCTTACGTGGTTGGCCAAGCAGTGATTTAATCAATACAAGTTCTGTGTAGTTATTTCAGGGCTGAGCAGCCGGGAACAAACAAGCAGCCACCTACGACAGTCGAGGTTCAGGAGATATCACTTAGTCCATCTGAACCTGGAATGAATCCATAGCCTCTTGTTTCTTGTGGAAACAAATGCAAAACCCCTTCTCCAAAGCAATTAATCTTTTAAGTTCTATTTTATAAATGTAGTTTTTGACTTCTTTTAAAGTTAAGGAATTTTTAAAATATTTAGGTTGGTGTATTTTATCAGTCTCCCTTTCAATTCCATGCCTCCGAGAAGCTGCCTTTTGCCTATCTCTATTAAAAAATTCAAAACCAACAAATAACTTATTGGATCCAGACTCACTGTGTATTTCCCATCTTATGTGATGTTTTCTTTTATATCAGTTTTACTATCTCTTTGAAGACTTTCTTTTATTTTTTAGAACTATTTATTTCTATAACTGCCTATACCCATTTTTTCCCAGATTCCACTTTCTCCTGTATCTCTGCTTGGATTTACCGCCTGACTCTATCCTGCTTTGCCATAGGCCAAAGCAGCTTTATTTATCAACCAATGAGAGCAACACATATTCACAGCATACAGAAACACATTCCACAGCATGTGGCAATTTAATTGATCATCTCTTGGTCTGATACATCATTTTGCTAGCAGGTAAAAGCTTTAATTGTATCCTTAGCAAAAAACTAATTTCTACCAGTCTGAAAGATAAGGAACATTTGAGACCCATATTTTCTAGCTTTGCTGCAATTGTCCTATCTGTCCCCACTAAGTTACTAGTTAAATTCCTTGAATGACTTTATTTGTTCTCTAACTAATACTGTTGTAGTTTCTAAAACACTGCGAAGAGAAGCCACATCATACAACAGGACTCACATGGGAGGTTTATTGGAAGAGGAGAGAGAAGGGGCAGAGAGGGGACAGAAACTGGTCCCTGGGGACAAGAGTAATGAAAGAGGAAGAGGGAGAAATAAAAAGACAGAGAAAGGAACAGACAGAAAGATAAAGAAACAAAGAGATGGGAGGTGAGCAAGCTCACCTTTTAAAAGGGAACGTAGCAAATGTGCACAGGAGTTTCTCTTAGTGGCTGCAGCTGAGGACATATCCTGTCAGAACCCCAAGGGCAGGCCAGTACTAGCAAATACAACCTCACGTAACTACTTCTGTGACAGAGCATGGAATTTGGAGAATTCCTGCTCTCAGGCCATATTCCTACTATTTCTACTTTCAAAACATACTGGAGCTGCCTTGCAACAAGCAAACTATCTCCCAAGTGTTTCTCTAGCATGCTTAGTATAGAAAAGGTGATAATGAGAGTTGGAAGCTAAGAGTCCAGCATCCTTACCTCTTGAATGCAATAACTGCCCTGCTCTATCCCTTGTAGGACTGAGCTCCAGAGATCTGCAGGGGTCTCCTGCTTATGAACACATCATGCATGACTTCTTCTCACCCTCATACCATTCTCCTTCTCTGGTTTCAATATTTTTGGGGGTCATCTGGCAAGAAAATTACTTGTCCTTTAATTCTCTAATTATCTTTTTGGTTTTGAGATGGGATCTTACTCTGTAGCCCAGGCTTACCTAGAACTCACTGTGTAGCTCAGGCTGGCCCAAAACTCAGTAATCTTCCAACCTCAGCTTCCCAAGTGCTGTGCCAGAGACCTGCTTTGGCAGGGGTTCAGAGGTCCCAAAGAGGATGTGTGGGGTTGGCTGGGGTCCAGGAGTTGAGGGGTGGAAAGATAGACATGTTCTGAGGGTGAATAGGGGTGACTGACAGTACGTTTATTGGGGGAAAAAAAGAGTACACCTTTTATACTTTATAGTTGCACGTAGGATTAAACGGTAGAAAGAAGGGATGTGAGCTGGGGTGTGCCTTGAGAGTAGGGTTGAGGAAGTGAGCATTGAACTTGACAGTAGTTACCAATCAGATGTGAAAGGGCCACAAGTTTCTCTTGCCAGAGATAAGAATTTGTCTCCCTTTTAAGTAGGGAGAAACTTTCTTCAAGCCCCTGAGGAAATGGGAACTTGCCTAAATGCCTGACCTTGGAAAAAAGACTTTCTTGGGAGATCAGACATTCTGTGGTAGAATATTGCAGTTTCTTGTACGACTTAGTTTATCCAAATAGCTAAAGCTTAAAGTGAGCAAAGACGAAACTAGACAAATGTTACTATGAGCTGGAGTAGACCTTAGGGATTTATAAATCTTGATTATCAAATATCAAGCATATGGTACTTATCTAAGTTTTCTAGCAGCTTGGTCTTAACTTGCATGGGAGTAGGCAAAGTTATCATGTTATATGGTTACACAGTGGTGGGGATTTTTTCCAAAGAATTATTTTGTTTAGAGAGACTGACATTGTACACACTTCCATCCTTCACTAAAACCTGCACAAAATTTCCAAAAGGGAAAGGCAGAATGGTAAGAACCATTACGAATGAAAGTAAAAGGGTGCTGGAGAATGGTGATCCACAAAGCTGAAATGCTGGGACTTTGTCAAGCAGCCATGGTCACCATGCAGTCCATGCTGGGGTGGAATTTAAAGAAGCCCCAAGCCACCAGAACAGCCCCTTGTCCTTGACGTCTTAGCTGCTGGGAATTCCTATGGTTAGCCAGTAAGAAAGCTTATAAATAAGAGCACAGAGGTCTCGAGTTTACAGAGCATGGTCTGTTGTAAGCCACACATTGGGGCGACATCTGTTGGGGTCCAGCCTCAACGAAATTCACATGTTCCAGGGTAGGAGCATAAGGATTATAATTATTAAGCAAAAGGAACAGAGGTATGAGAGAAGTAAAAGAGAGAAACACAGAATAGTGCCAGGAGGGAAATTCACTGAATACTAAATTCGCCTGCGTTTATTTTCCACATGCTTATATAGTTCACTTCAAAAGGGGAGAGGGAGGCAACAGACTTCATTAACATGATATAAGGAATAAACCAAGTACCTGCAGGCAGTCATTCCCTGGAACATCATGCCAATCTCCTTGAAGGAGAAAGAATAGACTTGAATTCTCTGATCTTTGATCAAAGTGGAGAGGATCCACCTCTATACTCAAAATACTAATTAACCACACCATAGGTCAGGATCTCTTGTTTGTAGCCACACCTGTTGTCAACAACTTTGAGAGAGTAAGAATAAGCTCAAACGCTCCATCCTTTAGTCTAGGTGGAATAAGACTCATGTCTGTGGGCTCCCACAATGAGTCTTGCAGCCCTGGTGTTGCTGGGGACCCTTTTATAGACTACAAATCAAATTGACTCTTTCATAATATCTCCAAGTTTATATATATATGTATATATATATATATATATCTCGAGAGAGAGTATGTTTTATGTATTATCTAATATATCATATATAAATATATTTGTATAAGTATAACCTTTCAATATCCAAATTCAAAACAAGGGTAAATGAAAACAATGGGGATTTTTCAGGAACCAAGACTGTGATTTTTGTTATTCTTTTTATTAGCAAATCATTGAATTACTACCTACATTTGTGGGGTAGAGGATACCAGTTTTACTTAAGAATGTTCTTGATCTAACTAATAAAGTATTATTTTTTATTAAAATCAATTTTGGGTGTACTCTTTAAATCCTGCACAATGGAATGGGAAGTAGGTACCCCACTACATGGCAAACTTCAATGGCCACCTCAAGGGAAAGCATTTGAGTGATTGATTTGGGAGCTGAGCCAGCCTCTTCATGGACTCTTTGCTGAGAGAATTATTGGCAAATGATGAAATCAAGATTATTCAGGTCTGCAAGACATTTTCTTAAAAACGAGCAAGGTGAGCACACCTCACTAAGAAGAAATAGCAAATATTTGTTGTCAATAATAAAATTTGAATTTCTAAATGAAAGCTAAGACTTTGGAAATCTTGGATGCGGTTAGTTTTGAGAGTTTTCTAACACTTACATTCTTCTGGTGAGGTGGGTGCTATTATTAGCAAATGTGATCTTTTGATAGCATCTAAGTGTGCTATGATGACCTTTAGAAGATCACGCTAACTCAGTGTACCAATATTTTGCAACTGAGAATGATAGTAAGAAATCATGAAGGCATGGGTTCATTTAAAGAACGAGGCTATCTGTGCCGGCAGGTTTTATGTCAACTTGGTACAAGTAAGAGTTATTTGGGAAGAGAAAATCTCAACTGAAAAAAAATTTGCTCATCAGATTGGCCTGTGGGGAAACCAGGAGGACCCAGCCCTTTGTGGATTGTGTTATTCTTGGGCGGGTTGTCCTGATGTGTATAAGAAAGTGGGCTGAGCAAGCCTTAGGGAGCAAGCAGTAAAAAGGGTTTCTTCATGGTCTCTATATTAATTCCTGCCTCCAGGTTCCTGACTTGACTTCCTGCTGGTACCCTACCCCCACCTTGCAAAGAACTGTTAACTGCAAGTATAAGATGAAACAAACCCTCTCCTTTCCAAGGTGCTTTTGGCTATGGCTTTTTTTTTCTTTTACATAAATTTGAACCTAACTAAGACATAGACTGAAAAAGTAACTGATATAATGTTAGAGTCCACATTGTAATTAACCTACAAGAAGCGACTATAAGCTCTGGGCTGGACAGATAGCTCAGAGGATAAAAATGATGGGTGCACAAGCATGAGGACCTGAGAGTGAATTCCCAGTACCCTAGTAATATGGGTGTGACCACATGCATGCCTGCTATCTCAGTGTTGCTGTGAATGGAGGCAGGAGAGTCAGTGGGACTTGCTGGCCCCAGTTCAGTGAGAAGTTCTCAAAGGGATAAAGTGGGGAGGGATCGAGCAGCATGCCTCATGCTGTTCAGGATGTTCACTCTGGCTTTCATATGTGTGCATATACCTCATGCACACACACATGCACAAATAGAGCAGGATACCTGATGTCCAGTCTGGCTTCCATATATAAATGTGTGTATACACCACACACACACATACACACACACATGCATACTCGCACATGCATGTACACACAGACAGAGCAGGATGGATACCTGATGTTCATCCTGGCTTTCATATATAAACATGTGCATACACTATGTACACACACATGCACACTCACACATACACACACACACATACATACACACAGATAGAGCAGAATGCCTGTTCGGTCTGGCTTTCATATATAAATGTGTGCATACACTGCACACACACACACACACACACACACACACACACACAATGAGATCTGGTATAAGAGAATATAACAATTAAAACAATTACCTATGTTTCAATTTATTGACAAAACTTACAGCAGAGTAAATGAAGTAGGAATTCATTATATTGTGTTATTTTTGACACTAGAGATCTGCAAAATTGTAAAACAAGGCTGCCTTTTCACTAAAAATTGTTTTAAAAATTGGTTTCATAAATGTTATGGATCAGCAATATGCTGTTTTAATCATCTTAATATAAAAGCTTTGTTGTTTAAACAAACTTATTTATTTTATTATTGTTATTTTCAAAAAATAACATAATTAAAAACAAAATATTTTCAGTTTAATTTCTTAAATTGCTAAATGTTAAGACATTTACACAATTTACACAAAGCACACTTACACAAAAACTTTGAGGCTTCCAACTCTTGTATGGGTATCAAGGACTCCCCCACCTTCCTTTCTCTCTTTGCCTCCCTCCAGCTCTCTAGAGATGGGAGCCATCATGCATCCTAAGCACACGCGGAGCTACTGAATTACACCCCAGATCTATATCAACAAGTTATGAGATTAAAATTTCTGCAAACTGCTGATGTTAAAACCTTGAAGGTTGCGGGCCTTAGGTATCCTTGCCAAGTTGTGGAGAGCCACTGAGGACCTTTACACATGCAAGTCCAAGTCAGGGCAGGTCTTAAAAAATCATTAACCTCAAATGTGGGTTTGTGTGTGTGTGATTAAAATATGTCAAAAAAACTTCTGCAGCTATGAAAAGCGAATGCACCCTAATGGGGCATTTCCAATCTGTTCCAACGGTCTCAGCTAGAGAGAAACATCTACCCGACTGTTCTCTCCAGCGGGTGCACACAAGGGTCAAGTTCCATGATAAGTGAGGTTGCCTTTAATTAACTGCTTTCAAGTCAGTTGAGGCATAACAAAGCATTCAGTTAGTCACAAGCCGCTTAACAAATACCCACAATGTGCATTTCTGGATCTGAGCTGATGGAGGGCACCTGCGAAAGATGAAAGCCTTTACCCTTGAGAGCGGAGGAGGGGCGGACTGACCGCTTGCTGCAGGTGAGTGACTGCCATCCGACCTTCCATCTGACCTGACTTGGACCTCACACTGTGACACTGTGCTCTACAGTAATTTTCCTGACATGACTATGCTCAGGGTCATGGGATTTAGTAGAAACAATAGTTGAATAGGGGAAGTAGAGGGGGGTGGGCAGGGAGATGGGGAGACAATACCAGACAGAATTCTAGCAAAAAACATTTTCAAAGTATCGGGTACTGTGCGAATTCTAGAACTCCGGGGGATATCTTGAGCTCTAAGGGACTCTGGTGAGTTTAGAAAACTGTTTAGTGACAGGGTGTGGTGGCACCCACCCTTAGTCCTAGCACTCAGTAGGCAGAGGCAGGTGGATGGATTTCTGTGAGTTCGAGGCCAGCCTGGTATACAAAGCGAATCACAGAATAGGACTGTTACCCAGAGAAACCCTGTTTAATGGGCTGAGCTTGGACCACAGTTATTTATCACTGTAAGCAAGTGATTCTCAACCTGTGGGGCACAAATCCTCAGGGGTCAGATATCATATATCCTGCATATCAAGTATTTACCCTACAGTTCATAACAGTAGTAAAGAAATAATTTTATGGTTGGGGGTCACCACAACATGAGGAACTGTATTAAAGGGTTACAGCATTAGAAAGGTTGAGAACCACTGCTCTAAGCAGAGGACAACTGAGTAAATTCTCCCATACATAGGGAGGGAAATAGAATTGTACTGTGGACAAAGTCATGCTGGACTGAAAGATAATTTTCTGGACTTCAGCAAGATGGAAGCACAAACTATATGTCCACCACATGCATATATGCATTTGTCACAACAATTAAAGACCAAAGAGGTTGTGAATTTGAAATAGACCAAGGAAGGTCATATAGGAGGCTTTGGAGGGAGAAGAAGGAAATGGAGTAAATTGTGTAATTATATTATAACCTCAAAAAACAAAATAAGCAATAAAAAAGAGAGGAATAGGTATACCAGCATGAAAGCATCCATCCAAGGGCTGAACTCTTAGCCACACAGACAGAAGCCTTTGTACAAACCTCCAGGTCTTTGTATAACCTGCGCTACCTGGGAGGACCCTCATCTTATCTCCTTTCAGGGGCTTGTGGTTTCTCTTGAAGATTTATTCTCTGGGTATTGTGCTCCAAAAATCCTCTCAGCAGGTGCTGGAGAGATGGCCCAGCAGTTAAAAGCACTGGCTGTTCTTCCAGCTGACCTGGCTTTGATCCCATCACCCACATGGCAGTTTACAACTGTCTGTAGATCTAACTCTGGTTCCAGGGTATATCTTCTCACCAATGCACATAAAATAAAAAGTTAAATAATTGTTAAAAATAAATTAAAAAAATGTTCTCAGTTATGAATAGCAGGATGGTTGGCTTGAACTTCCATTGTGGAATGGGAAGGAAACTTGAGTGAATGTTTGCTAGAAAGGAACATGGAAACAGGGAAGGAAAGAGGGAAAACCTTCCACCCTGGAAGAAGACAGTATCCTACAGGAGTTTATTTTAAGAATTTTTTTTCCTGCAAGGACAGAACTCCATCATTAATCAATGGGGAGTCACTGTGTCCAGCAAGAATATGGAGTAGCCTTGACTAGCCTCAGAGGTCCTTTCTCTCATCCATGAGTGACCTTTTCTTGTAGGACTTACATCAGAAAGAAAACACAAAACCTTTGCCGTATTTTTCCAAAATTAATCTTTTTTTTCTGTGATGCCCTTGTACAGGGACCAAAGTCCTCAAGACATTTCTGGTTGGCGTTTACTCCTTCATCTACTGTCCTGGCTTTTGTGACACCTGCAGCATGGATGGCTTTATGGCACATGGCAGACTATTTAGAAGATGCAGGATGCATTCATTTGGCTCAACTCCTTAACATCCTGATGTCAGGGATCGGAGGCCAGAGACACTTGTCCTTTCTCAGCCTCCCCAGATGTCACCACAGCTAGCTTCATCTCCCCTCTCAGCAGAACAGCATTGCTATTGTCACCCACTCTATAGGACTCCTACAGCATCATAAGAGCGTATGTGGTCTGTGTTGTTTCTCCCTAATAATGTTTCTCAGGTCAGACCCTCACTTTCCATCCTTTGGTGTTCTCACTTATCCTTTTGATGACTTTCTGTTGCCTGAAGAGTTGAAACTGCTGATCACAAAGAACACTGTCATGTGATGTTTACTCTTGTTCACATGGCCACTGGCCCCTTCCTCTCATATGGTGAGGCCGGAACCAGAGACCAGGTTTTGGTTATTGGGGAAAGAGTAACAGAATTTGCTACTGGGGCTGACTTTCAAGCATATCAGAATGTCCCATGGTAGACTTCAACTCTCTCCTCTTCTTCCTTGGTGACCTTGCCAACCTTGTGTGAGTTATCCTTTGGACTGTGCACCTCTAGAAGCTGTGCTCAAATTCTGAATGTTTCTACCTGTGACTATGACCTTGATTGGAAATAGGATTGCTGTAGATGTAATCCAACTAAGGTAAGAGCTTGAAGACAGGCCTACATCTAAGACTGGTGTCTTTATGAGTTTAGGGAAATTAAGATGTAGGTAGACTGGGAGAAGAAGGCAGATACACAGAGGGTTGCTGCCCCATTCTAAGGAAGAGCTGGGCCACCAGGTTCTGGAAGACCTTAGGGAGGGTCAGTTTCCAGAGGCCACAGGGATAGTAAGATGCTGTTGCACTGAGTGCTTTGGGAATGGGAAGCAGAGCTTTGCTGTTGAGGTGAGAATTTACAAAAGTCTTTATTATGGGGATTCAATGGGAATACAGACTCATGAAGACAGAAGAAGGTGGAAGCCACCATGGGTCTAGGTGCCATGTCCCAATGTTCTACGCAGGGGAGATGTGAACAACAGCGAGCTCACTTTTGCTCTGAGCTCCCAAAAAGGGGGTGAGAAAGACTCCTCCTCTTCCTTATAAGAGATCATGTCTGCACACAAAAGCCATGCCCAAAGTCTGGTACCCCAAAACTATTGGCAGAATAAATTCCCACAACACTTCCCCCTTTTGTCTAAATAAGAAGGTTCTAAACCTAATATAAAACTATAAATAATAAGAACAAATATCAATTATTGTAAAGATAAAGAAAGAGTAATGACATATACAAAAATAGTTATTTTAGTACAAAAATAGTACTAAAACCAATAAGAACAATGTCAAGCAAGAAACACAAACAAACTAAATGTCCAGGCTATAGGTAACTAGCAAATAACAGAGATTATTCCAATAGCTGTCATATCCTGAGGAGTCTAAGTCTTGTACCTAAAATGCCTTAGCTAAGATATGAGAGGATAGTAACTGTGACTATCTAGTCTTCAACCCTATCAAAGACCTGAGAAGGAAAATATTACTTGATTAAGCAGGAAGTGCAAACAAGTGACTTCCAAAAGGTGTAAGAAATGACAGAAACAGCTGGCTACCTGAACAATCACCCAAAGTCTCTTTGCAATGTTGTGGCAACCAACTTTGGTTGCAGGCCTAGAATATCTGATAGACCATTATTAGAAGCAGGAATATTCATAAGACTGCCCTACCCTGTCTTGTCAAGGTTCAGTAGTCGCTTTTCCTTGTATCCTACTTGTCAAGTTTGGACAACATGCATAATGTCAGCAGTTGAGGCAAAGTCAGTTCTTTGCCCAAAAGGTTAGCTATGCCAAGAAGAAGACAAGCTCCATTTGGAGTGCCTTTGGTGCCTAGCATTCTCTCTGGAGTAGATCAGTACTGCCAGGAGCATTCGTGTCTCACTTTAACAGAATTCTAAATTATTGAAACATTTATATGCCATATTCTGTAGGTCTTTGCAGTTGATAAAGATTACGTACCTATCTATATGGAGTAAGTCTCCGTGCATCAAGAAAACCTAACCAACATAACTATAAGTATGACAAACATGAGTGACTATTAACCTGTAATTCTGTATAAATTATATAGCTTAAAGACTGAAACTTCATAATATACAAATAAATAATTTTTGAACAGATGTGCAGCATGAGGACAATGACCTTAAAATTGTAACAATATATAAAAATATCTTGATTAGAGTGGAAATGTATAGTGCAATGTTGTGGAAACTCCTTCGGCCAGTAACCTTTAAGATACCAGCCCACTTGGACATGGTCTCTTATACTATAAATGCAGCCATAAAGCCTGCATGTGCTCTCTCTCTCTCTGCTGGTGGATTTGGTTCCTGTTTCTTGTTTGTGCAGAGTACTGTGATCTATCCCTGAATAAAGAACCATTTATTACACTCAATTCTGACTTAGTATGGGATGACTTTATGACATCCATCTTTATCTGGTGCCCATGTGAATTCCAGCTCAACACCTACTGGGTGACTGGCCTAAAAGACCTAAAAGTTCCATGGCCCAGAAGTCCTCCCACCTCCCACCCTCCTGGCTTGATTTCACCCACGAAGCAGTTTTTTGCCTAAACCCCACCACAGTGGAGCTACTGTGTGGTGACTTAGCAATTTCCTGGCCTCACACATACTCCACCCTCCTCCCAGCATTTCCTGCTGTGTGGCAACTTGCACAACTTCCAGTTTGTATTCCCTGATTGCAAGCTTTGGGCTCCTTGCTCCATGTGCAGAATTAATATGATTGCTCTTAATTTGTTAAGCAAAACTTACTTGTCAGTATTTAACTGGGGACATGCATAACCAAAGTGCCACCGCTGGTCTCGTCTCTTCACCATGTGGATGCAACCATGACACCTGCTGGCCAATAAAAATGATTAAACCTACAACAATTTACTGAAATCTCATAACAAAGGTAACTGTTTGATAAATAAATCAATAAACTTGAAAGTTATATAATTGCAGACAATATTACCATTCAGGAATTTAATAGCCTTTTTGCATATACTATGAATGGTATTCTGCAAGGTTTATATGGTTTTTCTGATACATCCTTTTTTTAAATATTAGGACTTAGTTTTGTTTTTCATATTATATCCTTAAGAAAATGGTTTGATAACAGAGCCAAGAATCAAGCACTTTTAGAAATGATACAGTCTTTACAGATTAATAATAAACAGCTAGCTGACAGGATTAATACTATTGAAAATCAAGTCAGGTGAAAAAATTAATACTATTGAAAAGGATAATATTAATTTTACAGACAAAATTTAATCCACATCAAAGGGTACTGAGAACTTATCTGAAAGAATTCATACTGTTGAATTTAACAATCAAAATCTGTTAAAAAGTTATGATAGGTTAGCAGATAAAGGATCTCTCCAGGAAGACAATCTGCATGCTATACAAATAATGTTCAAAGATGAGATGTAATCTTTAAAGTAAAAACTTCATACCTTGGAATAACATGTGCAGAATGAGGACCAGAGGCGTTGTTAGGGAAGGGTTTTGCTCTTGTTTCCACAGGTGACGAAAAGCTATGGATACCATCAAAATTAATAAAGATTTGGGTTGAAAAAGAGAAACCTCTTGAGACAGAAATGACAGCTTATCCATAGAGGTGACAACCATACAGGTTGTAAAGAAACCACATAGGTTTGGGGTAGGGTTCTGTTCTTTTCTTTGCAGGAAAATAGTCACCTTCAAAAGTCAAGAGATACTGGATGTTTGGATGCCTAAAGATGAAAAGATAACTATTTAGAAAGGATCACCAAGTAAAGAGAATTATAACTTATGAGGACAGGTTATCTAAGGGTAAAAATCTCTGAAGAATAATAGTCATGACTCACTTAAAAATCAATGCTGGCTTGATCACATGCTCGTTCAGTCCCAGTCCAGCTGGATTTGGTGAGCTCCCATTAGATCAGGCATACTGTCTCAGTGGGTGGACCAACCCCTCGCAGCCCTGACTTCCTTGTTCATCTTCTCCCTCCTTCTGCTCTTCCACTGGACCTTGGGAGCTCAGTCCATTGCTCTGATGTGGGTGTGGGTTTCTGTCTCTATCTCCATCCATCAGACATAATTTCTATGGTGATTTTCAAGATATTCATCAGTGTGACTATGGGACAAGGCCAGTTCAGGCACCCTCTCCTCTGCTGCCCAACCGGACTCGCTAAATGTGGCTGACAATGGGGACGGACTGAGAAGCCATCGATAATGGCACGGGGACCTCTCTCTTCTGCATGTAATGGCTTTTTAGCACCCTAGTCATAGGGATTTAAAGATGTGGTTGCTACTGGAGCAACCATAGCTTATCCAGAGTAATCAATTCACTTGGACCTTCTCTGCATCATTTCCTTGCTTACCCTGTTCCCCCAGGAATGTACTTGATGATTTTGACATTTGTTGTGGGTTCTTGTTTTTGTTTAGAATGGTTTTAAAATTAATTAATTTATTTAGTGTGTGTGTGTGTGTGTGTGTGTGTGTGTATTTGTGTGTGCACACACTATTATAAGTGAGGACACAGAGGTCAGAAGAAAGTTGATTCTCTTACCATTTGGGTCCTGGGAACCAAACTCAGACAATCTTTAGATATTTATTTGTTTGTTTGTTTTAAATCAGGAGAAATTATATCCTGTAAAATACCAGCTCAGATATTAGTTGCTTCAAGAAAAGTTCAAGATATTTGTGAAATCTGTGAATTTAGTTTTCAAAGGAACTTGTGCCATCCTGGATAAAGAAGCTCCAAGGCTCTCGGCCCCTTATTATGGGTGATGGCCAGCACATGCCTTGACCTCCTCGGCTACTGGAGGTAGTATAAAGTATAAAAGTGGTCAGTTTCTGACCTGCTGGTCATCACCGGTCTACTACAGGAAGGCGTGGTGCATCTCTGGAGTGTCATGTGATCTCAACATGATCTCATGTGACCTGGACTCAACAGGTGGTCAAAAAAGCTAATGTTCTACCTGTGCCTCGTGTGTGTGTTTGTGTTTGTGTGTGTGTGTGTGTGTGCATGTGTGTATCCAAGGAGGGAGAGAACACAGAAGAGTGAGAACCAGTGAGGGAGACTGTTAGTGGGTTTCTAAGGGATCTGAAGGCCAGGGGATTGTTGTTACCCTCACTACCACTCCAGACAGCAGGCCAAGCTTCTGAATTAACTTCTCTCATTTTTTTAAAGATGATCTGAAGACTTTAAAATACACAGAAGAGCACAGATAGACGTCATGAGTGACTTATGCACCAGTATATCTGGCAGGCAGGTCTGATGTAGGTCACAGGGTTTGTGTCTGGGTGATCTCACTGATTACTTTTCTGCTCTAGAGGCGTGCATAGTATATTTCAGTGCCATGGATGCCAGTCTGTAGGGGTGACGCCTCTGCTTGAGCACTGCTTCAATTTCACCATGTTTGTCTCAGCAAGACAACCTTAGCATTAGATTACAGAGAGCGATCAAAAGCCTTGGCAATAACCTGTGATGTTTGGGGCCTGGGGTTGGGACCTATGTGGCTCATTTAACCAACAACTCAACCAGATGTTACCCATTCCTGGTACTGGCAGTTTTACCTGATGGCATAGAGGTCTAGTTTGGGACATTGTCTTCCCCATTAAATGGTGACTCCATTTACATTTCTTTTATATATCTATATATTTTAGGAAGCTTCTACAGTATTAGGTTTCTACATGGCTGATCAAAAGGGCTTTAGTGTAAGTTGCCCCTCCTCATAGTCCCTTTAATACCCTGCCCTCAATTTATACCCCCTCGATTTAATCCTTTAGTTTCCCCTTTATCTCTTCATACTCTATTTCCCTTCCTTGGTATAGCCCCTCGTCCCTCCTGGTCCCTTATTAAGTACCTAGTTTCTATTATTCTGATGGAAACACACATGTCTAAAGTTTAAGAGCTAACATTCGTATATAAGAGATATTTGTCTTTCTGGGTGTGTATGAATCTCTCTTGACATTCTGGGCAGGCTAACAAGTCACACACAGCTCCTGATCAACCACACACTCACAGCAGGAAGTGATTGATATGTAGCACGAGTAATAAAAACACAGAGACAGAAATTGGGTTCAACCTGAAAACCAGAAAAGCAAAGCAGCCGCCGCTAGAGAAGTTTTTCCCCTCTCTACCAAGTCTGGGCGACTGCAAACTAAGCAGACTAAGCCTCTCTCTCCTCCCATTTTATATTTCCTCTAGTGTTGGGATTAAAGGCGTGTGACTCCCTAGGACTGGGATTAAAGGTGTGAGGCACCACCACCTGGATTATTTCCTGTGCTGATCTTGTGTAGCCCAGGTGGCCTTGAATTTACAGAGATTCATCTGACTCTGTCTCCCAAATCTTGGTATTAAAGGTGTGTGTCACCATTACCTGACCTCTAGTGGCTTTAGCTTTGCCTCTGGTCTTCAGGCAAGATCTGTTTATTAAAACACAAGTAATATACCACTACATTGATACTTTGCAGTGTGTGTGTGTATGTATGTATGCATGTGTATGTGTGTGTGTGCACGTGTGTGTTTTGCTAAACTAGGATGCTCTGTAGGTGATCTGTGTTAAATGTGTTTTTTATTACAGGATTTTCTTTTTTTATTAAGCTATAGGGAGAGAAGTGGAGAAAATACAAAAATATTACAGTATTTTCAACTTGCGATGGGTTTAGCAGGACATAAGTGGCAAATTGAGGAGACTTGTAAACTTAGTCCAGTGCTTGCAGCTGTTGTGAGGCATGCATCCAGGGATATGCCACTATTTATTTGTTCACCCTTTCTCCTAGTAATGAATATGTCACAACATTTCTGCTTTTACTGCATTTTGTTTTTTTAACCTGAGTCCACTGTGTAGATGTTGAAAAGCTTCTCTAAGCCATGCATGTAAGTATAGCATGGTAGGGTGATGAACAGGGACATTTTTGCTTTGGTTTTGGTTTTGAGGCATGGTCTCATATAGCCCAGCCTGGCCTCAGGCTTGCTATGTAGCTAAGGGTGATCCTGAACTCTTGATTCTCCTGCTTCTATCTCCCAACTGCTGGGCTCACATGCCTGGCTCTGAATAGATGTATCTTACTCAGGGTTACTGTTGCTGTGTTGGAACACCATGAACAAAAGCAATTTGGAGAGCAAAAGGTTCTTTTGGCTTATATGTCCACATCATAGTAAATCATTGAAGGCAGTCAGGGCAGGAACTCAAGCAAAGCAGGAATCTGGAGGCAGGAGCTGATGCAGAGGCCATGGAGGGATGCTTCTTATTGGCTTGCTCCTCATGGCCTTTTCAGTCTACTTTCTTATAGAAGCCAGGACCACCAGCCCAGGGGTGGCGGCACCCACACTGAGCTGGGCCCTCTTCCATCAATCACTAAATAGGCTTGCCTACAGCCCCATCTTATGGAGGAATTTTCTCAATTGACATTCCCTCCTCTTCGATGACTCTGGCTTGTATCAAGTTGACATAAACTAGCACAGGCACATTTTCAGTTACCTGACAGGGCCCTTGAGTTTACAGCCTTTGACCAGAGGTACCTTCTACTGCCAAGACTCCTGCTATAGCTTCTCCCTTCCCAGGGGACTTTATTCTAGATTGAGGACACTTGGGCATAAATACCTGGCCCTCTCATTTCAGTTACAAGGTATGCCCTGAGCTATTGACTTTTACCAAGACCTCCTGGTCTCTGTCCCTCTGGCCTCTCTTTCTCCCCTTTCTATTTCCCCCTTTATGTTTTTCCTTTCTTTAGCCATCTGTTTTTCTGATTCACTGTGCATTTCCCCTTCCCAACACCATGGTGTTTTCCTCCGCATTGTTCATTCTGATACCTGGTCCCCGGTCAGAAGGGTATCCTTTTCCAAACATTTGTAGCTCCTTTCCTGCATCCTCACAGTTGAGCAGGAAAACCCGAAAGGTAGCAAGACTGAGAGGATCCAGTGGCCCACGGTTCCCAATGGAGTAATTCTTTCCATGAAACACAGGGGAAATAATTCACTATAATCATATACACTTTTCCGATTCCTTCTGGCCTTTACTCAATAGCTCTGATGAAAGGAAGTGGGCACGGGCAGGAAGCGGCAGGGATAGACAGGAAGTGAGTTATGTTGCCTCTGCTTTTGTCTTCCACTGGCTTCCTGGGGAGGCTTCCACCTGCTCTCAGCCTCGTGGTGTCTGAACATCACTCTGCCCCCTGGCGTCTGGGAATCCCACTTCCTCATGCCATGTTCCACATCCTCTGGGGCCTCCAGGTCATTGAACACTCATCCTCCTTCCTCATAGTTTTCCCATATTGTTCAGGGCGTCGGTCAGGTGGTTGGTCTTTGGCAAGCCCCGGAGTCATGAGGATTGTTAGAAAACACTTTTGCCCCCACAGGATCTGTTCTAGCCCACCTGGCTTTCATGATCCACATGTAGGAAATCCATTAAAGTTATTCTTTGAAAAATGAATCAGCTACAAGGCAAGCAGACTCCTGTGTACACTGGCATTGCCTTCGCATCAGTGATGATTATGCTGTGGTGTCATTGGTCAGAAGTATATCTCTCTAACACAGTATAGCCACTATGGAAAAGATGTGCATGGCTTCCAAGAAAACATTAGAGAGAAAAGACAGAATGATTATTGCTTCAAGATAATTCTTACTTTGCTTACTAATTTGTAATGGATCCATTACTGCTCAGTTTTAAAGCCCTTCTTAATCCTATATATCTTTGAGCAGCCTGCTTCCTAGTTAGTTGTTGTGGGAAGAGACATGAACTGGTGGAGCTCTGGACAATGTCCATAAGGGTTAGACATGCAAGGTAATGGTTTAAAAGGCAACCAAGGATCCTTACCAAATCAGGAGAATTCAAGCACCCACACAGGGTTTATTAGCTGGCTCAGGCCTCTTAGGAAGAACAGAAAGAGAGCTTCGGTAGTCAGGTAGCTGCAACCGTTGATTGTTTTAACAGATGGGAGATCGGAAGCCCCTGAGGTTAGCGATTTAATTAAGCCTACATATCAGCAGTGCTGAGACTAGACAGCAGTCTTTCAACTGGAGAGCAGTCCCCTGTGTAGCCCAGACGTCCTTGGTTTACAGGACAATGGCATGGTCACTAGACAAATATCATCTGGGAGTAGTAATATATGAAACTTCACCATCTACTCCTGGACAGCAAGGTTAGTGTGTGGTAGAGAAGGAAATTAGCACCACTCCTGTGAGGGATTTGTTTGGTCTAGGGTAGCTGCATCCAGGAGAAAATTCCTCATGTGGAATTTTAATTTCCTAGCAGTGTTGCCTTAGTTACTTTTCTATTGCCACGAAAAGACAACATGACCAAGGGAACTTATAAAAGAAAGAGTTTGTTGGGGTTCACAGTTCCAGAGGGTTAGAATTCATGATCATCATGGCAAAAAAACATGGCAGCAGGTAGGCAAGCATGGTACTGGAGTAGTAGCTGAGAGCTTACATCTTGAGATGCAGCCGACAGAGAGAGAGAGAGAGAGAGAGAGAGAGAGAGAGAGAGAGAGAGAGAGAGAGGCTAATTGGGGATGGCATGGGCTTTTGAAACTTTGAAGCTACCTGAACTGACATTCCTCCTCTAACAAGGCCGTATTCCCTAATCCTTCCCAAACAGTTCCAACAACTAGGGACCAAACATTCAAATATATGTCTGTGGGGGCCATTTTAATTTAAATTACAATCTTATTAGTGAATTTTTGCTACTTTAATAACATACTCAAAGCCGGGCACTGGTGGCACACACCTTTAATCCCAACACTCGGGAGGCAGAGGCAGGTGGATCTCTATAAATTTGATGCCAGCCTGGTCTACAAGAGCTAGTTCCAGGACAGCCTCCAAAGCTACATAGAGAAACTCTGTCTCAAAAATCCAAAAACCAAAACCCAAACCAAAACTAAAACCAACCAACCAACCAACTAAACAAACAAAGAAACAAACAAAAACCCAAACATATTCAAGGCTCTTGGTTCTGGAAGTCTAAGGCTGATCAGCTAGTTGTAGCTAGTGCTGGCCTTCTTGACATCAGAGTTCCAAGAGTTGCTGAGCATCATGTGACAAGAGACAATGACTGTGAGCATGTTCTGGGCTCCCTATTTGTTTAAACAGATACTAGCATTCAGTCTTGGGGGCTCTCCCAGGGTAGTCTTATTCAATCTTAGTCATTCCCCAAAGACTCCACATTTAAACACCATAATTCAAATTACTAAGCCACATTCAAACAGAAACAAGTAGCTATTCTAAAAGAATAAATACTTTTGAGAATATATTTAAATTTTAATAGTATATTAATTATTATCTGACTCCTTTTATTATATTTACTTCTTTTGCATATATATATATATACACACACACACACATATGTGGAGAGAACAGAAAAATCCTTGGGAGTCAGTTTTTTCTTTCACCATGTGGACTTGGGTATCAGATTCAGGTCATCAGCCTTGGAAGAAAAAAATCTGAATTTGGTAAACCATCTTGCAGGCCCATATGTTAATTATTTTTAATAAGTATAATTTTAATATAATAGGTTCAAGATATAATTTCAATCTAGCAGTTACTATTTTTATGCAAGGTATTGAACCCATAGTTTTGCACACACACACAAAAGGTGTTTTACCACTAAACTACGTGCAGCCTCTGATGTGGGATTGCCCTCTGTATGCTGTGAATGTGTTTTATTATTATTGGTTAATAAAGAAGCTGCTTTGGCCATTGGCATGGCAGAATAGAGCAAGGCAGGAAAACTAAATTGAATTCTGGGAGAAAGTAGGCAGAGTCAGAAAGATATCATGTAGCCACCGAGGGAGACAGATACCCAGGAACTTAACTGGTAAACCACAAGCCCTGTTGTAAAATATAAAATAATAGAAATAGGTTAATTCAAGATGTAAGAGCAATCTAGAAATACGCTAGAGTCATTGGCTGAGCAGTGTTGTAATTAATACAGTTTCTGTGAGATTATTTCAGGTCTGAGAGGTCGGGAAATGAACAGTCTCTCTGTCTACAAGCCTCAATATAAAAGTTATGGATGATCCATTTTACATTATATGCTGAAATGAAACTTTTGTAATCTGGAAGATATCTTAATCACCTCTCAATCTGGAGTGGCTCCTTAGCTCTGTGTTTGTTGGGTCCCAGGCTGCACAGTGTAGTTCCAAAGTACTCTGTCTTGAGTTGCTGTGTCCAGTATTTGACCTCTGTATTCCTCTGATAGAGTACCTGAATTGGGAGGTCCAGACAAATCCTGATTCTTCATTACTGAAATATAATTCTATAGTTTATTAAGCAACTCAAATACTACCAGGGTGACTGAAAGAGAGTGACCTGAATAACTATATAGACAACAGGCATTCACCAGCTCTTGACTGGCAGACAAAGACAAGAGATCACTTCAGTTATAGATTCTCATCAGGTTTGGAACATGACCCTGAAGTCACAGTCATTGCAGGAGTCACTGAGTGGCCCAAGGTGGCCAGTGGACTTAGAGACAGATGGAAAAGACCTGAGCAAAAGCACTGGAGGTGTATCCAGAGACCCTGCAGTTTAATGCAGGCTAAAAGAAAATTCTGGTCAACTGTGCAAATGGGAAAAGAGAAATTAGCTTAAACTACAGAATTCAAGATTTATATGAGACCTGGAGAGAGTTCCCTGGCAAGGAGAAGATGTCTCAGGAATGAGTACACGAGTGCTTCTGGGGTGTTAAAAGCAGCATGGATTTATTCCATCCTAGGCAGAGAACTTCCTGCTCGGAGAGTATAATGAATTAACAGCTGTCTAAGCCCCTTTTGCTCCAGAATCCAATAAAAGATAAACCACTGGTTGTAAAATATTCCAAAGTTGACAAAATCATTTAGCCAAAAAATTCTTCCAAATCTTTGTGTCATTAAAGCGTAAACCTGAATTGGGGGAACCACAAACCCAAACATTTAGTGACTGTAACATAGAAAGAAATGATCTCAAGCCGGGCAGTGGTGGTGCATGCCTTTAATCCCAGCACTTGGGAGGCAGAGGCAGGCGGATTTCTGTGAGTTTGAGGCTACAAAAGCTAGTTCCAGGACAGGCTCTAAAACTACAGCGAAACCCTGTCTCAAAAAACCAAAAACCAAAACACAAACAAAAAAAAAAAAAAGAAAAAAAAGGAATGATCTCACATCTTGCTCACTTGGAATTTAAGAAAAATTATGAGGGAAGGAATCTTTCACAGAAGGTCTTCCTCACACATCTTACTTTAAAAAGACTAGTTTTCCTTGAGTATGTATCTGAAGATACTGCTATTTCATGCATTATATGAAAGCAGACATATTCAGCTGGACTTTGTGTTGTAAGATAACAGTGCTGCAAAACATCTATGTTACACATTTTCATACTCAGCAGCCATTTGTTACCTGCTTGTCCCTTTTAATTTGGCTAAATTTAAACTCTCTTTTCTTTTTTTATTGATTTATTGAGCTCTACATTTTTCTCTGCTGCCCTCCCTGCCTCTTCCCTCCCCTTCAGCCCTCTCCCAAGGTCCCCATGCTCCCAATTTACTCAGGAGATCTTGTCTTTTTCTACTTCCCATGTAGATTAGACCCACGTATATCTCTCTTAGGGTCCTCATTGTTGTCTAGGTTCTCTGGGATTATGATTTGTGGGCTGTCTTTCTTTGCTTTATGTTTAAAAACCACCTATGAGTGAGTACATGTGATAATTGTCTTTCTGGGTCTGGGTTACCTCACTCAAAATGATGTTTTCTAGCTCCATCCATTTGCCTGCAAAATTCAATATTTCCTTATTTTTTTTCTGCTGTGTAGTACCCCATTGTGTAAATGTACCACATTTTCCTTATCCATTCTTCGGTCGAGGGGCATTTAGGTTGTTTCCAGGTTCTGGCTATGACAAACAATGCTGCTGTGAACAATGTGTTTCACTAATGTTCCTTGAACCAAACTGGGTAAGATCATTTCAGCCGATCAATGGCTGTGGGGTGAAAGATGTGACCTGGTTGACCAGCGTGGGAACTCCAATCCAACTTGAGTCAGTATCACAGTGTGACATAGAGCATGTTGCTTGCCCTCTTGCAGTCCCAGGTAGCAGCACGGAGACAGCAAAGGCACTAGCAGTGTCTCCCCTGCAAGCGATGGCATCAACCTTGTTTAGTAACAAGAACATCTGCTACGGTGCCCCTGGGGAAATCTGGAGGCAGAATGGCTCTGGGGTGAAATAAATTGACAACTATGGAGGGCCAGTTGTTCTCCGTCTTACTACATGGCCATCTCATTATTTGCTGGCTGGCATGGGAACAAGGAGGCTGTAGCAGTTTCAGTTGGCTCATCAAGACTTGGAGCCAACACAAAGGACAGAGCCCCTTTCTTTCCAGAGCCTTTATCATGTTGTTTCCTCATGTCTCCTTGGCTAGGCAGGTCGCATGTCATTACTAATCTTATCACCAGCCTGAAGAGTGGGTTACTGTGGTGAGCTCAGAGAAATCATTGGCATTGGGCAGATGATGTGGTGTCAACAGTGTTTACCTGATGAGGGTAGCTGTGTTGTTTGGGATGATTATTGCTGTGTGAATACTTGGTTCGTGGTCCCAATCTAAGCACACAGATTGTCAGTACTCAGATGTCGACAATGTAGTTGGCATTTGATAGAGAACATGCACTGAGTGTCTCATCTTTGCCCACCAAAAATAGTATAAGGTTCTTGATTTTCTTTCATGGAAAATTGCTGTGAACTGTACTTGTAATGGTGCAGCCAGAGGGCAGCTAGCAATGCTCTATCACCTGTCACCCTCAGGGAGAAGAAATGACACCATGCCTTGTTCTTGGTATCTGTAAATTAAGATTCCCATCAGCATATTCTATTCTTTTGCAGCAATCAGTTGAGGACCAGGAAGCCAGTTAGGCAGCCATGGCTGAGAGGCGAGCTCATCTGGCAGGCACATTGGAATGCAGATCCTAGAGTTTCCCTGTGAGTGCCTGTCCCCTGCCCTCCCCCCCAGTACCTGTGTCTTCCCTGAGTACCTGTGCCCCCCCACCCCAGTACCTGTGTAACAGGTGAAGCTTGCTAAACCTCTCTGAGCCATGAAGGGTTTCACATAATAAAACCGAAAAGTAAGCACCACAGTTTTTATCAGAAAAGCAGATGTTCAACAAAATGGTTGCCTTGTGGGCTGTAGAGGAGGCATATTCAAGGTAGTTAGTAATAATGGCATCCTATCCCAGATAGCGTTGAGTCTCAACAAAGTCAATACACTTTAGTCAATGGACGTCAAACAAAAATGGAATAAAAATGAAAATATCTTTCGTTGATGTTAATGGAGCATTAGTGGGGTAAGGAGGGAGACAAGGCTGGCGTTGATGTCAGTTCTCATGGGGTCCGCCATCCCTGATGAAGTGCCATCTGTTAGTTTGAAACTTGCAAACAGTGTGTGAGTGTGCCCGTGTGTGCCCTTGGGTGTGCGTGTCCACAAGGTATGTTTTCATACCCAAGATGGATACCTTTGAATTTGGTTTATTTATTTCATTTATTTTAGATTTATTTATTTATTGTGTATACAGTATACTGCATGCGTGTATGCCTGCAGGCCAGAAGAGGGCACCAGATCTCATTGCAGATGGTTGTGAGCCACCATGTGGTTGCTGGGAATCGAACTCAGGACCTTTAGAAGAGCAGGCAGTGCTCTTAACCACTAAGCCATCTTTCCAGCCCTGAATTTTATTTTTAAGTCAGCCTTGTAGAGATATAATTTACATGTAATAAAATTTTGGGAATCTGTTGTGACGATTTTTGATCAATGTGTACACATGTGTAATTAGCACCATAATCAAAATTTAGAAGAATTCGATCATCTTGATGAAAAACTCCTTGAAGGCCTATCCCAAGCTGATCACTATTCTTTTAGTCACTGGAAATTAATTCTAGCCTCATGGTTTCCAAATTTCACCATGGCCTTCTGGCACACACTAGCAACCTTTCGGTGTACCATGGACATTTCGTTTTATGTAGTTTGTGATCTGTCTGCGTGTTTGTGTGTGTATCCTCAAGATAGTCGGGGGGGGAAGCCTTAGGTTGTCCTTGAACTCAAGGATCTGCAGGGTCCTCCTCCTAGTACTAAGGTTATTTAAGATTATTGGATGTGTTACCATATCCAGTTGGATGCTTTAAATGATTAAGGGAAACCTTGAGACAGTTGTAGACATTATAGGATCATTATGACAAATTCTTTCGGACCTACTGATTCTGTAAGAAGAACTGTAGGGTATAGCTTTTGGCTTAGGGTCAATATGCAAAGATTACTGAGCTATTAATAACATTATTACATGTGTTTTTTTTATATTGCCAAGAAGTATTTTAGTGTAGGGATTAGCACAACTTCATTAAGGAAAGCGACGGTAAGCCTTCACATTCGGATCCTCTGAATAAACGTGTTTTCCCTTTTCTTGGGTAGATATCTAGATGCAGAATTCCTAGGTCAGATGCTAAGTGTATGTTTCACTTTTTAAGAACCTGCCAAATGGTTTTCCAAAGCAAATTCCCACCCCCAGTTGCTCTACTTCCCCGCCAGCCCTCCAGCGCCAGCCTCTTTAATTTTAGACTCTAGTGGGTGTATGCTGCAAGCTCACTGCGTCTTTCCCATTTGCATTTTCCTGATGACTAATGATGTTGAGAAGCTTTTCATGTGCCTGGTGTCCATTTGCATATCCCTTTTAGTAAAGTCTGTTGAAATCTTGTGCCCATTTAAAATCGGAGTGGTTTTTCTTCTTATAATTGAGCTATAAACATTTTATATGTTCTTAATACAAGCCCACTGACAGAGAAGTATGTGTGTAAATTTCTACTCTTGGGTGGCTTGCTTTTTCATTGTCTCAACAGTATTTTTTGAAAAGGAGGCGCCTTCAGCTTTGATGAGTCCATTTTTTCAATTAATTTCTTTGGTGGTTAGTGGTTGTGTGTGTCCTAAGAGTTTTTGTTTGCTTCAAGCTCACAATGATCTCTCTCTCTCTTTCTCTCTCTCTCTTTTCCAGGCTTAATTTTTACTTTTAAGTTTATGATGTGTTTGTGCTGTGAGGTAAGAGTGCAGATCTTTTATCTTTATGATGCTCACTCAGTTGGTCCAGCAGCCTCTGCTGAAGGACCTACCTTCTTTCTCTCAGAGTTCTCGCTACCTTTCTTGAGCATTAATTGATTGTGTCTGTGGTTCTATTGCTGGGACCCTTTATCTTCATTTACCTCGACTGTCCTTTGTCACTTCCATTCCCTTGATGACTGGAACTTTCTATTAAGTGTTGAAATCCAGGTTATATAAATCCTTCTACTATGTTCTTTATTTTTCAGATTTATTTTGGGAGAAATATAAGTCCTTTGTCATAGGTATGTACCTTCTAAAGCAGTCACAAATCTCTAATTATACACACACACACATATATAGGCTAAAATTATAAAGATAACATGGTGTAGTATATATTCTTCATAATAAATTTCGATGAGATTGTTTTTTAAAATAAGTTAACAAATTTGTTTCTATCAAATTACTCTCAAATAAAAAAAAATGGGAAAACAAAACAAAACAAAACAAAAAAAACAAACAAATCTCTGGGACACTATCTCTAAAACTGCCTTTCCCCCTAGTATAGGAGTGAAAGCCCAAAATAAAGTCAGCCGCATTTCCCAGCCCCCAGTCACTGCCAGGACTCAGACGTGTGGCAGAACCTGCTAATCAGATGTGCCCACTTGAAACCTGACTCTGTGTGAAGGGAGTTGAAGAGCCGGACAGAGCCACTTCTATGTTCTTCAGGGCAGACATGATAGAGCCAGCGCTTCATTGGAGCCTCACTGCTGCTTCCTCGAGGGAGTTGTTTCTGAAGCCTGGATCCCACTGTGCTCTTCTGAGTCCTGTAGACCCTTCACTCCCCATTACAAACTCCCTCCTTACAAAGAAGTTACAACAGGCTCTACTGTTCTGGTTCAAAACCCAGAGCAAAGTGCTGCCAGCCTGCCACCTTCCTCTCTCACCATGGTAGCCAACCGCTTACCAAGTCTGACTTTTAAATCTGTCTGCCCACTCTCTTGCCCCAGGCAAACCACCACTGTCTCTCATTGTGAGTTTGGCAATAGCTTCTAATAGCTCAAATCAAATGTGATGTATCTATGTACCAGAATATTAAATTTGCTACAAAAAGGAATGACTTTCAAATACAGGCTGGAACCTGAAACACGTACTAAATAAAAGAAGCACCATTAAGACCATACGTGAAACTTCCAGAACAGGTAAGTCCATTGAGACAGAAAACAGGTCACTGAATGCTAGCTAGGGGCTGAGGATGGAGCAATGACAGCTGGTGTGGAGTCTTCTGAACACGCTCTGGACTTAGACGATGGTCATTCAATGTTATGGATGTATTAATGACTTGAATCACTATAAATTATATACTATCTATATTTTATCATAGTAGAAAAATCTACACCAAATCAAGAATGTGAAAAGAAACTAATTTTCGCCAAATATTCCTCTCTAGGCACTCCATAGGCCTCCTCATGGCTCATCTCATGCTTTTACTACTCCTAAAAAAAAGACAGTAGAAATATTCAGGTGCTAAGGTCTGAATGTGAAATGTCCCTCACAGGCTCATGCAGCTGAACACCTGGATCTTAGCTAGAGGCTCAGCTTGGAGAGGTTGTGAAACCTTTAGGATGGGTCCTAACGAGAAGACGTAGGCCCTTTAGGGTGGGGCTTGGAATGTTAAACCGACTTGGGTTGTGGTCTGTGTTCTTTACTTCCTGTCTTCAGCTGTGATGTAAGGTCACAGGGTCACATGCTTTCATCACCACCAATTCCACTGTGCCTTCCCCACAATTATGTACTTAGATGTCTAAATAAATCCTTCCTCCCTTCAATTGATCCTGTCAGGCATTTTTGTGTGGCGAGGAGAAAATCATCTCACACAGTAGCTTTCTTTGACTTAACACTTCTGTGTGGAGCTAGAGAGATGGCTCGGTGGTTAAGAGCACTGGCTGCTCTCCCAGAGGTCCTGAGTTCAATTCCCAACAACCATATAGTGGCTTGCAACCATCTAGAATGATATCTGATGCCCTCTTCTGGTGTGCAGGCATGCATGCAGGCAGAGCACTGTATACATAATAAATAAATAAATCTTAAAAACAAAACAAAACAAAAAAACATTTTTGAGTGGAGGGGCCTAGGGACAACAGCTGACTGTGTTCCTCTTAGGCTCCTTGGGCCCAAGCATCTGCTCACTGCTTAGCCGCACACCACCTCACCCTTCTTTGTGAAGTGCGATTGTTAATTTCTGGCGTCTCTCCTAGGGGACTCACCTGAGCATGCCCGTGAAAGCGTCTTCCAGAGAGGTTTAAATAAGAAAGGAAGATCTGACTTGAACAAGGACAGCACCTCCCTGTGAGCTGGGGTGCTACTGGACTGAGTAAAAGATGGAAAAACAGAAAGCGAGCTGAGCGCTAGCAACCGTCTGTCTCTACTTCCTGGCTGTAGATGCAGGGTGTCCTGTGGTCTCAGGTTTTCCCTGCCATGCCTTCCTGCTTTGATGGGCTGCATCCCTTCTCAAACTGTGAGCCAAAGGACACTTCTGCTCCAGCTGATTTTGTCAGATATTCTCATAGAAATGTGAAAAGTAACCAACTTACGGGCTAATGGGACATCCCGAACTTTATGAGGCTCATGTGTGAGACTTTCTCTCTGAACCTCAGGGTTTGGGTTTTGAACACCTTGCAAGGCTCTTTGCTTTCTTGTCTCCTTGTGGCCGGGAGGAAGAACAGAGTCCTATGGGCTGCTTCCTGCCTCCACATGGACTTCCATAACAGTCTGTTTTTTTTTTTCCAACCTGGATCGTTTCCTTGGCAACTAAGTTAATAGTCACTCACACGTTCAACTCAACTTCTTATTAATGCTTGCTCAGTTTCGAACGGCTGTCTCATTTGAAAAGAAACTGCAGAAGCTGCACTTCTACTGCTAATTTTTTCTGAAGCTGGGTTTCTGCCAGGCTTTTTAAAGGGCCCATTCAGATTTTCCCATGGATGCCTGCAAACATAATTGGCAGCTATAGACTGTGAGTGACAGTCACATTCTCAGGTCTTTGTATAAAATTTTGGAATCTTTATGACAACCTGTAACACACCCAGTGACCCATGAATCTTACAGACGAGTATGATGAAGCACACTACCATGGTAGGCTATGCCGTAGAACCACAGAATTCTAAAACAGAATGGAGTACCTACCTATCTTTCCATAGAATGCTCTCCAGGGGAAGGAAATCTTTATCCAAAGGGGTTGATAACAGAGTCCTGGTCCTGGGAATGGTTGGTGGGAGAGTTTGGCGGCAAGGGAAACTCTCATGAGAACTCCCCAGAGCCTCTCACGTGGGGTTCAATACCCAAAAGTACAATGTTTTAGCTTTGATTGACTGTGTGGCCCAGGACAGCCTACTTAAGAAGCACAGACTCTGGGATCAGACTATTTCTGCCTCCAAAATGTAGTCAGCAAGACAATGACCTTGGAAATTTCAAACTGAGGTCAACTGGCTAAGAGGAAGTTATTTCTCTGAGAAAATGAGTGGCTAGGAAGGACTTTGAATTTGCCTGTGATCGCTCAACCATAGACGCTGGAGACCACATCATTCTTCACTGGGGATGGCCTGTCCTGTGCAACCCAGCATGTTCAACAGCGTGTCTGGCTCCCGCCAGCTGCAGTCAGTAGCGTTCGCCCCATTGTAAGAAGTAAAATAGTTGCCTGATGAAGTCAAATGTGTCCTGGGTAACCAAACCACCCCTGGCAGAGAACTAGTAGGTTGGGCATAGTTCTGTGACTCTATTATACGCCGTCAAGAGGGCCAGCTTCATATAATATTTCTTCCAATGTAGATCAAGGATCTAAATTTATTTTGTAATTCATACAGAATTTCATGTGATTATAGTGCGTTTTGGTTAAATCTCCCCCCTCACTGCCTTGAGGATTGAGAATTTATTATCATTACTCAGATGTACAGGACAGTCTGACTTCCCTAATTAGTCACTGGAGTCTTTCCTTAGTGGAAGCAATCCCTGTTACCATCATGCTCTCTTTTCACTCAGAAAAGCAATCTCGCCCCTCAAGGGGATGCCGTGTTTCCCGGGGATGACAAGAGCCTCTTCCCAGTTAGTCCTCAGCCACCTGCATGTTCCTACTAGTCCTTCTCACCTCTGCGGTTTCCTCCTTCCTAGGTAGTCCTTGAGAAATCTGTCTTTGCCAAGAGAAGGCCGCAGAGGTGCAGGTGGTGGGAGTAGGCCCCGAGCCTGCGTGGGAGGAGGCTGACAGCTGCCCACACCCAACACCTGGGATCATCAAGCTCTCCTTGTTCTCCTCCAGCCTCAGATCAAAGACCTGGGCTTTGAAAGTAACCAAGCCTTGAATTCCGTAGTGGACCCATCTTTTTTCAAGGTTTTTCTCCAGAAAATTCTCCCTCTGTCTTCAGAATCATTACTTTTTTACTTACTTGTCTGTTGCTTCTTTTATTTTTATAGGATGCTTTCTACTTTTGCTGTCCTCAACCTCTTTCTTCCTCCTCAATTAAAAACCTTCTTTTAGGGATAGGGAGATAGTTTCGTCCATGATGTGCTTGCCACGCAAGCGTGAAGACCTGGGTTTGATCCCAACACACCCATGTAAATGGTGTGTTGCAGTACCTGTCTGTAATCCCAGCATAAGGGAGGCAGAGACAGGTGGATCCCTGGAGCTCATTGACCAACAAGCCTAGGCAAATCAAATGAGTTCCAGGTCCAGTGGTAGATTCTGTCTCCAAAAATGAAGTGGAGAGGGATTGAGGAAGAGATCCAGAGTTGACCTTTAGCCCTTCCCCCACATGTATATACATCATATGAACAAAGACACTTTGAAATATCACAAAGTTCATGTCAGGCCCAGTCTCCCTCCCTTCCTTCCTCCCCCCCCAACCTGCTTCCTATGGATCAGCATGTAAAGCTCTCAGCTATTCCTCCAGCCCCATGCCTGTCTGCTTCCTACATGATAAACGTGGACTAGCCCTTTAAAACTGCAAGCCAGCTTCTAATGAAATGCTGTCTTTTGTGAGTTGCCTTGGTCATGGTATCTCTCCACAGCAACAGAGCAGTGACCCAGACAGGTGTGGTAAAATATTCACCACAAAACACTGATGGATGTAACTGCGTCAAAGTGTATTACCTCGATAGCGTTAAGTACATGCATAGCTTCGAGCCACCTTTGCTCTCTCCCGTTACAGGGATTTTATCACACCACGTGGAAATCCCACGCCCGCTGAGGAGTCACTTCAGATTCTCCGGCTTCTGTGATCCTGCCAGTCTGTGGCAAACAGGAATTCCCTTCTCTGTCTCTATGGATTTGTCTGTATTGGATGATTCCTAGAGTAAAACCTATAGTGTGTGGTTCTTTGTGACTGGGCTTCCAATGCCTTGAAACTTGTGACGGTTAATCTTCTATTGCCAACTTGACTACAGCTAGGATCAACTAAAACCCAAATTGCTGGGCATATCAATGAGGGATCTTCTTAATTAGATTATTCAGAGCAGGAAAACCCACCCTAAATCCAGCCATACTTTCTAGTGGCAGTCCACAGGAAAAAAACAAACAAAAAAAAAAAACATGGATAAAAGAAGCCTTGCTTTTTGTCTGCTTGTCCTCAGTTTCATTGACAAATTCACCTGTCCTGTTGCTGTGGCCTGTATGACATCCAGCTTCCTCAGGGTTCCAATGCAGTTCTGCAGAACCCTTCCAGGACTACACTGAGATGCCTGAGACATCTAACATCATGAACTAAACAAATACTGTATTCCCTGCTTTCTGCTGTCATCCAGCCATCGCTGGAATACTGGACCATATCCCCATATCCAGTAAGTTGGTCTAATAAATCCCCTTTTAATATATACACATACATTATGCATATTAAATATATATATGTATATATGTTTATTCTATGAGTTACATTCCTTATGAGAACCCTGAGTACAGTATATCTTTTCCTTTTGTGGTTGAACGACATTCCACTCTGTGGAAGTATTTACATCTTGTTGGTCATCAATTGATGGACACTCCCACTCCCGTCCCGCCACCAAAGCCCTCACTGTTAGGGTGGACAGTGATCTCCGCATTACTAAACCTCGTGGCTCTGTCTCACCCTCTAGCTGACTCGAGTTATCGCTGCTTGGCCTGCCTCTCCTGAAAGACTTCACATAGCTTGGGCCCACACACTTCCTAGGTTCTCCAGTTCCTTTTCTGTTTATTCTTCTATAAGTGCTTGCTGTGGGAGCGTGCTCCTGCGAATGTTCCCCAACTGTGATCTCAGTCCCCGGTATACTTCCAATTCGCATTCTCTACTCTCCTAACTTACGTATCCTCCTGCTTACGCCACCTCTCTGGGTGCCAAGCAGTTGTAGCTCTAACATGTTCAGCGTTAAAATTCAACATGCATCTGTTCAAGACTTATCTGGTTCACCTACAGCCTTTCCCTTCTTATGAATTGTAACTTTGTCTTTCCAGTTGTTGAGATACAAACAAAATATTTCTGAGGCAGGAGTTTGAAGTCAGCCTAAGTTACACAGTGAGCAACTTGACCTGCCAGGGCTACATTCTCTATGAGAGACTGTGTCTCAAAACCCAAGCAAAGCAAAGCAAAGCAAAGCAAAGCAAAGCAAAGCAAAGCAAAGCAAAGCAAAGCAAAGCAAAGCAAAGCAAAGCAAAGCAAACAAAAACCCTTAAGAGCCAGCATCGAGTTTCTATTTTCTGTCCCACTCTGCGTCCAATCCAGTGGCATATCTTGCTGGGACTACTAGTGTGAGCCTCCATGGCTGGCTGGCTTCTCCACCCTTTCTTTAAAAAAAAGTGAAATCATATTTATCGAGAAATCATTTACACAGAATGAAGTGTACAAGGAATGTTTACTTGATGAGTTGTAGCAATTGTATTAACTTCTACAATTGATCAATCCCATCACCTAGAAATTTCCTTCATTCCCTATATAGTTAATCATCCTGGAGAAGTCACCTTACTTCTACCATTCTATATTAGGTTTTCCCATGTCAAAATTAATACATGAAGTCATATGTTCATGTATTATGTTCAGGTATATGTTCTTATGAATGTAGATTATTTGGTATAACGTTTCTGAGATTCATTCATGTGGTTGAGTATACTGGAAAGTTTCAGTCTTTTTAGTACATTCTTTTAAATGAATATTCCATTATCTGTTTATTAATTCATCTGTTGAGGGATCGATGCTTTCAGGATACTCTGAATAAAACTGTTACAAAAATTCAAGTAAATGTACTGTGTAGATATACCCTTTTATTTTAAAAAATATTTGTTTATACAAATATGAGTGTTTTGTCTGCATGTACGTCTGTGCATCATGTATGTGTAGTGACTGTGGAGGCCAGAAGCAGGTATTGGCTTCCCTAGGGCCAGCAGCACAGACAGTTGTGAGTTGCCATCTTGGAATTGAATCTAGGTCTTCTGGAAGAGCAGCCAGCACTCTTAACTACTGAGCCATCTCTCCAATCCCCATATCATTTTCTTTGCCTTAAACAATATCCCAAAAGTGTAATCATTGGGTCATATGATTAAGCATATTCTTAAGTTCATAAAGCACTGTTCTATAAAAAAAAGATTGCAACATTTTATTCTTCTACCAGCAATATGTGAGAGCTCTGTTTGCACCACATCATTTCCATCACTTTATATGATCAATATTTTTTACACTTAGGTCACTCCCCTGAACACCTTGCTGTAGGATTAAATTCTGTTTCCCTGCTGACTAATGATAGCAACCATACTTCCATGGTCTTGGACATTTGTATATATTCTTCAGTGGTTTATTTGCTCAAATATTTCTTCAGTTTTAAGATGTATTAGTGTTTTTCCTATATATATATATATAATTTTCTACTCCTGGCTTGAACTTCCATATTTTAAACAATAGCTTGTGAAGAGTAGAAAGTTAAGATTCTCCTAATATCTGGCTTGTCATTTCATTCTTATTTGCTTTTACTTTTAAATGTGTATATATATATATATATATATATATGTGTGTGTGTGTGTGTGTGTGTGTGTGTGTGTGTGTGTGTGTATCTGTCTGTACCTGTGAAAATGTGAGTGCTGGGGCCCACAAAATTCAAGAAGACAGTGTTGGAAGTCCTGGACCTGGAGTTACCAGGGCTTGTGAACTAAGTGGTAGGTGCTGGGAACCAAACTCAGGTCCTCTGAAAGAGCAGAGTACATCATTTTATATACTGAGCCATCTCTCAGCTCCCATTTTTCATGGTTAATATTTTCTGTGTTTGGCCAAGAAATATATATTTGAACTAAAATCAAAAAGATTTTTTATCCATTTTCTTAATAATTTTAAGGTTTGCATTTTTGTTTTAGTTATATAAATTTGTATACTGAGCCCCAACCCCTGTCCAGTGCTGAAGATTGAATTGAGGGCCTTGGCATGCTGGGAATAAACATGGAGTTTGTCAGAGGGGGTGGTAACTGGTGGTTTATGTTTGGCATGGCTTTATTAAACCTCAAAACACAACAAGTCCTCTGTATTTTGTTCTTCATTAAAAGACTGATATACCAAAATACTTAAGAATCAGAATTTTTTTTCCCCCCAAGACAGGATTTCTCTGTGTAACTTTGGAGCTCTGTAGACTAGGTTGGCCTTGAACTCACAGAGATCTGTCTGTCTCTGCCTCCTGAGTGCTGGTTAAAAGTGTGAGCCACCATCATCCGGCAAGAATCAAAAATTCTTACTGCAAAATCCTTCAGCTCTGTCCATGGGCTGGTGGCCCTGGTGGTATCTATCTCCCCGTGTGTTCCCTGCCTAGGGTCTTAATTCACCCTGGAGCCTGTGATTATGTCTCTCTCTTTTCCTCTATCTAATCACTTTTCTTTGAACCAAGTAAGATGTTTAATTTCTCATCTAAGATTTGTAACTAATATTTGTAAATATTATACTTTCAAGGAAAGTTGTTTGGAATTCAAAGCAAATTATTATATATTTGGTTTTCTGAAATCCAATATTTTGTATTCATAGCCAATTATATCCACTATGTCGTAAAATTCTTATATAATACTCTTGAAATTTATTATTTTATGTTGTTTCCATTCTTTCTGTCTGAAGAACAATATCTTAATTTTGGCAGAGAAAATAGCAGTCCAAGAAGAATCTCTTTGGAGAAGAGGGATTTGATTTGTTATATTAATTGCTTTTTTGGCTCTGAGTAACTGGGGTCATAAAAATCATGTAAAATTTATACCTTAAGCTGCAGCGAGGACAAGCCCAATTAAAATTCATTATAGAAGCTCTTACTACTCTTTCATAAGTCCAAATTATGCAGTAAGTTTTCTTAAAATTTTTCTGAGACAATGGCTGCATTTTTTTTCCTGGACTATTCCAGAGACGTGTAAAATTCTCTATCTGGGACAGACCCAAGCCTTCCTGTCTTCTTCACGTGTAGATAGTAAAGAAAATCCTTTGGCTCCCAAGCCTTGCATACCCTCCCATTCCCCGAGAGCACTTCCAGCATCAGCTCGTGTTTAATCCCATGACTTTTAGGTTCTGGTTTTATTTTTTAGCCCTGGAGTTTCCCATTACTTCCTGAGCACTTAGCTATGACTGAAAAAATTCTTTGTCATACTTGATTCAGCACTTTTTGTAGCACCGTAGAGAGGAGATGCTGAAATTGTTTTCTTTGTTAAAAGGAGACCTATCCCTGGTCTGTGCAACCAGGTCTCCAAATCCATCCTTGGTTTTATGACACACCTGTACCACTCTACTGCTTGAATTTTTGTCCTCATTATTATTATTATTAATTTATTTTTTGTTCTTTTTTTTGAGACAGTGTTTCTTTGTGTAACATCTCTGGCTATCATGAAATTCCCTCTGTAGACTAGGCTGACCTCGAACTCACAGAGATCCATCTGTGTCTGCCTCTTGAGTGCTGGGATTAAAGGCATGTGTCACCACTGCCCAGAATTTTTTCCTCTTCTATGTGGTTCTTTTACATACCCTGCAACTATCAGGCAGAGGTATTTTGTACTTTCTCCTAAATCTCCAGAATTCATTAGCTTGTGATCATTTAGAATGTGAACTAGAGTATGCCAGACTGACTAAATAGCTTCTTCCTAACTAGAGGCCCACAGAAGTGTAAAGTCCCTGCAGCCCATGGCCAGTCTTTTGGGCTAAGGGGTTTTGCAGATGTGATTAGTGCTCTAATCACAAGAGGATTAGATGGTAAAGGCACCTACTTTGAAGCCTGATGAACTGAGTTTGACCTTAGGACCTGTATGGAGAAATAGAGAGACCAACTCCTATAAATTTTCCTCTGACTTCCACGTGTGTGCTGTGCCATGTGTGACTATGTACACATATACACACAAAGAGAAATTAAATAAGTGTAATTTTTATCTAATTTTTTTTAGTTCATGAGGTGGGTGTACTTTTGGTTATGGTCACAGGGCTCTTATAAGAGAGAGAACATGTGAGGAGTCAGTGAAAGAGAGAGGACCACATAATATGGACGCCATATTGGGAAGATGTGTTCATTTTGTTGAAGGAGAGAAGGACCACAGGGAGAGAGATGCAAGTAGACACTACAAACAAAACACAAAACTAAATAGGGAAGGAAACAAATTCTTGTTCAGATCCTCTAGAGAGAAATTATCTGATGAAAGACTGATTACAGTCCAGTAAAACTAGTTCCAGATTGCAATTATACCAACAGTAAGGTAACTTATTTGTATTATTTGAAACCATGAAATTGACATCATTTGTCATAGCAGCAATATGAAACTAATACAGTAGGGGAAGGGCTCAAGAAGCCCACCTCTAGTTAAGAGCTTTTATCAATTGATAGCTGCAGTGAGAGAAGGAGTCAGTTTTCTTCAGGATGTTGCCCTTTTTAGGTTATATTTTCCCAATGGATGGCTTTCCACCCAACTGCATGTGGGCAGCTGCTATTGCGCTCAGTGGGTCATAAAGAAAAAAAAAGAGGATATGGAATTAGGAGGGATATATTTTAGAAATTTGGGGGTAAGGGAGGTAGATTTTATACACACACACACACACACATATTTATGTACATGTGTAATTTTCAAAGAATAAATGGGTTAAAATAAACAGACAATGGAGGAGAAATTAATGTATAGGAAATATAGATCAACTAGATGTGGGTCTGGCTCCTCATTCATTTAGGATTATAGTATTCAACAGTGCAAGGGACATGGCTAGATGCTGTTGAACAGACTGTCCTTTGTCTGGGAAGCCAGCAGGGCTAGGACTCCGGTGTATGCTTTGGTCAATAGAGACCTGCAAGACCTGCAAGACCTGGTGTACAGGTGGAGACCACTGGTTCATTTCCTGGCCACATAGAAGCTATATTAATTACAACACTGTTTGGCCTATTAGCTCAGGCTTCTTATTAACTAACTCTTACATCTTAAAATAACCCATTTCTATTAATCTATATATTATCACAAGGTTGTGGCCTACCAGTAAGGTTTGGCATCTGGTGTAGGAGGTTCTTCTGTCTGTGTGTTGCTTTCATTGGTTGAATAAAGAAACTGCCTTGGCCTTTTGATAGGGCAGCACTTAGGTAGGCAGAGTAGACAGAACTGAATGCTGGGAAGAAGGGCAATGTGGCAGACACCATGAATCTCCTGCCTGAGATGGATATAGGTTAGAATCTTGCTGGTAAGCCACAATCACGTGGTGATATACAGACTTAATAGAAATGGATTAATCAAGATGTGAGAGTTAGCCAATAAGAGGCTAGAGCTAATGGACCAGGCAGTGTTTAAATGAATCCAGTTTCTGTGTGATTATTTCAGGTGTAAATTAGCGGGGCGGGTGGGACGACAAGCAGCCCGCGCTCCCTGTAACAGGTATCTTTCTCCTTTGGTAGCTGCATGGTATCTCTCTGACTCTGCTACTCTCTCTATATATATATCTCTGCTCGGATTTCCTGCTTAGCTTTTCTCTGCTAAGCCATTGTCCAAAAAGGCTTTATTCATTAACCAATAAAAGCAACACATACATAAAAGAACATCCCACATCACTGGTGGAAGAGGCAGAATGAGGGTCTCCCCCACACTGTAATGATGGACTGTAGGTGGACATTTCTGTCCCACTAGCAGCTCCCAAATAAACACAATGAGGCTTATATTGATTACAAATACTCAGTCAATAGCTCAGTCTTATTACTAACTCACTCTTACATTTAAATTAACCCATATTTCTTATCTACCCTCTGCCATGTGGCTCATGACCTATTACCTCACTTTCTACACATCCTGTTTCCTTGGCAGCTGGCTGGTGTCTCCTCTGATTCCACCCCTCTTCCAGCATTCTCAGTTCAGCTCTCCACCTAATCTTATCTGTTCAGCTAGTGACCAATCAGCATCTTTATTAAAACAATCAGAGTAATACATATTCACAGTGTACAGAAGGATTACTGCACAGCAATGGAATAGCAACTGTGTGAATCACCAAATGTTAGCTTGCCCTCTCCAGTGTTCTCACAATACCAATGTTACCCTACGAAAGGGTAACATGAGCTCTCTAACTCTTGTGGTTTGAATGTGAACCATTCCCAATAGGTCCATGAATACTTGACTTGCAATTTAGGGGTGTTGTTTGGGAAGTTGAGAAACTTTTATGAGGTAGAGCCTCAGTGCAGGAAGTGGGCCAATAGAACATGTCTTGAAGCTTCATAGCTCTGTCCTATTTCTGTCTGCTCTCTAGTTCTTGCCCCACCAAGGTGTGAGGGGGTGAGGAGTCCTAACTGCACACTTCAGTCACCATGGAGCCACCAGCTACTGTGTTTCCCTTGTGATGGATTATATTCTTTCAGACCTTTGTTAACCTTAATAAATTTATGAAGATTTGTCATCAAACAACTGTTAGTATTGTCCAATCAGGAAAAAAATATAAGCCTCTGATGCCTTTTTTTTTCTTTGTCTGGGCTCAGAGAGCAACTGGGAGCTGCATTTTCAGTGTCTAAATCTTATTCCTCATTTTACATGTTTTATATAAAAATCCCACATGACAGTTGCATGGCAATAGCTGGCACACCACTGAGACACTTGAATGTGGCTGATTTCTAAAAGGCTGTGGTAAAAAGAAACTTCATTGTTCATGGCTGTAATTGTCCTTCCACAGCTATGAAAAAGAATTTGCCTCACAATTTTGTATCTATGGTTATGTGAGTGAAATTCAGGTGACAGCTGGAGACAAGAAGATGGGGTAAGAATGGCCAAAGATGAGAAGAATGGTTACACTCATCACATGTGACTCCAGGGTGGCTTTGATAGGTGATGCACCCGCAAGACTTCTACAATGCTCCTCTGTAAGATTCCAATGCAATAAAAGACCACAGCCACTGACACCTCCAGCTTTTATTTAAGACTCTTTTTTTTTTAAATAACTAATGTGGAGGTTCTGAACCATCATCTAGATAACTCAGGATGATTCAGAGAAAGTCCCCTAAAAGATGGTGTGGAGACCCATCATGAATGAAGTAAGGAAACACTCAGGGTTTTCACCAGGAAGCACCCTCCTAAATAATCTCATGCTCTGTTATCACTATATTCATCGTATCTGTTTTCATCCTCAACCTTGTTCTCTCAAACTCATAAAATGTCATGTCCTCATAGAGTTGTGATTCCCTATAGGAACTTTACTTTCTTTCAGTTTTCCATGAAAATCAAGGCCCCGTATGACTTATTTGGGAGCTAATTCTGAAGGAGAAGTGAATGACTGGAAAGCATGAGATATTGACCAAGGAAAAGTTAATGTGAAAGGATGTCATTGAAGCTGTTCCTGTGGATATCAGGAGCTCCACCCTGCCTGGACCTACTGGGATGCACATGGATTGAGGTCAGAGCATCCACCAGGAAGATGGAGCTTCTCAAGTCTTTACCACCATCCTTCTCCCCAGTCCCTGGTAGTGTTGTGATTGCAGACATACAGGGTGATAGGGGAAATGAAATTACAGTCATTGTTGGGCTTGATTGGCATGCTGTCTTTTCAAAGTAAATGCCCGTGAGCACTCTAAGAATACCCATCTTTGTGGTAGAAGGTCCCCAGTTAAGGTCCCATGTTATCTTCTGCCTTGACATTTTAGACAGAGAGGAAAAGTGAGGTGCTCCTTCCTGCTGTGTTCATACATCAGCTCTTCTAAGCAAGAAACCCATGTTATGGGGGCAGGGACTGCTACTGCTGATCCTCAAGTAAGGAAGGTTCCAGTTCCTTGTTAGACCACAGACGTATCCAAAGAAGAGAACTTCATTCTCCTCTAGGCACCAGGGCATCCCCTGCTTCTTGGTGCTACAAAGGCAGCCACCTACAGTCCCTCTTGCACTGTTCCAGACCATACATACATTTAAATGCCTTCCTTTGGGTATGGTGCTGTGGGATAATACTTTTGTACACTGTAAAGATTTGTCACTTGTATTTGTTTAATAAAATACTGATTGACTAGTAACCAGGCAAGAAGTATAGGCAGGGCAACCAGACTAAAGGAATTCTGGGAAGAGGAAAGACCAGATGGAGTTGCTACTGAGACACAGAACAAGATGAAAATGCTGTACTGAGGAAAGGTTCAAAGCCATGTGACTAAACATAGGTAAGAATTATGGGTTAATTTAAGTTGTGAGAGCTAGTTAATAATAAGCCTGAGCTAATAGGCCAAATAGTCTGTAGTTGTTGTAGGAGGTCACTTGTTTGTTCCCAGCTGCCCAGACTCGAAATACCCACACAGAAACTGTATTAATTACAACACTGCTTGGCCTATTAGCTTATGCATATTTCTAGCTCACTCTTATCTCTTAAATTAACCCATTTCTATTATTTTATATTTTACCATGAGCCCTGTGCAAACCTGAGACAGTTTTTTTTTTATTAACTAATGGTATTCACAGCATACAGAGGAGAGTCCCACATCACTCTGTGTTTCTTTGGGATTGAATGGTTGTGGGACCAGGTGGGATAGAAACTCCATTTACAATGTGGTGTTCTTTCTTGCTGAGACTATAAGTATATGCATCTAATGAGCTGTTACGAATCTCACCCATCTAGCATTAGATCTGCCCATTTAGTCATCCCAATGGACCTAAAACAGAATCTCCTCCCTCACCAATAGGGTGAAAAGAACAATCAAGATAACTAAGAGTCTTCTTCAGGTTCTTTAGAGAACCTGAGTGGTGTGATGCAGGCAATGGGAGGCATCTGAACTAATAGCAACAGCAGGGGGGAGGTGCTGTCTGTGTTAGAGAATTTTCCCTGGATGATCTCAGTAGGCACCTGATGTGGGAAGTCCTTCTGTTTGTGTGCTGCTTTGATTGGTTAATGAATAAAGAAGCTGCTTTGGTCTGTGATAGGATAGAGTAGAGTTAGGTGGGACAACAAAACTGAATGCTGGGAGAAAGTAGGCGGAGTCAGTGAGACACCATGGAGCTACGACTGGAGGAGACAGATGCTGAAACTTTACCCAGAAAGCCACAGCCATGTGGAGAGACACAGATGAATAGAAATGGGTTAATTTAAGATGTAAGATCTAGCCAATAAGAAGCTAGAGCTAATAGGCCAAGCAGTGATTTAATTAATACAGTTTCTGTGTGATTATTTCAAGTTTGGGAGACCAGGAACAAACGGGCTGCCTCCACCAACAGACACCCTCCATGTCTCATTAGAGAGCACTGAACCAGTGCTGTGGGATCCTATAGGCTGTGAATATGTGCTGCTCCCATTGGTTGACAAATAAAGCTGCTTTGGCTTATGGTTAGGCAGGACAGAGCCAGATGGGAAATCCAAGCAGAGATACAGGAGAAAGGTAGAGTTGAGGGAGATGCCAGCCAGCTGCCGAAGAAGCAAGACATGTAAAAATGAGGTAATGCCACGGACACGTGGCAATACATAGATTAATAGAAATGGATCAATTTAAGTTGTAAGCTAGTTAATAATAAGCCTGAGCCATCAGCCAAACTTTCATAGTTAATTATAATTTTATAATTAATATAAACCTCTGAATGATTATTTTGGAAGTGGCTGCAGAATCAGGTAGGACAGAGAAGAGCCTCTGTCTATAAACCAGTTGCTGGCAAACAGTATGGTGACAACTGATGACATCAATCATAGTTAGTTATCTATAGTAGTTAGTAGGGTTCTTCCTTCTATGAACATATTTTCTCTTCACCAACTGTATGAAATCACTGCAAAATAAAGAAAGGATGGGTGTTGGGTAGGTAATCAATGGTAGACAAACAATTTTTGACAATGGTGAAACCATCAAAGGCAGAGATAGTGCCATTCTTGCTATGTCTTAACTCTGGTGACAATATGAGAAAGAGAATAGTGAGGAAGACACTGGGGCTTCCCAGCCAATTCCCTGCCTGAGCTGAGGACAGTGGCTATAGTCAATAGTCAGTGCTGTGAGATGCTCTCTATTGAGGAGGAGCAGAATCCTACTTCCTACAAAGAAGAACTTACATTTCTTCCATCCCCAAGCTTTAATGCTCCCAGAGATGCTCTAAATGGAGGAGGAGCAGAATCCTACTTCCTACCAAAGAAGAACTTATATTTCCTCCATCCCCAAGTGTTAATGCTCTCAGAGATCAGAATGTTGGCGGTTCTGAGAAGAGCTTGGCATAAATAAGAAGTTCTGAGAAGGAATCCCTGGCATTCTGGTTTAGATACAGGGCCTGTTGAGTGTGCATCCCTAATTCACTCCCCCTAGGTGATTCTGAAGTAGGTGGTTGGTTGGCCGTCACTCCTCCAGGAAGACAGAAGCCTGAGCTGGAATCACCGCAGACAGCGCCATTACCCCAGCAGGGATTCACGAGTTTAACTCTTACTAAAGTTTTCTAGCTCTTCCTTGGCCTAGCATCTGCCCTCGCTGAAGGTTAGGCATGTGCCATTGAACTGTCATTTCAGGAATCCCCACTAATACCAAACTCTTAAGCATGCCAGGCCACTCCTCATACTGTCTGAAGAGACATGAACAAACAGTCATTCCTCTAAGATTATAAACCAAAGAAGTGATTACACCCAAGGGGAGCTCAAGAGAGTTACCTTCCTGCCTCTGAATCAATTGCTTGCAAATGGCAATAATATGATGCAATTAACTCAGAACCAATCAGATACCACAAGGAGTTGATTACAATTACTTAAAGGAGCTTAGCAGCACCAAAGAGCCCACTTTGACATGGGGGATTTGGGGTTCCCTGTTCAACTTATAGGTTCTCACTGAAGATTCTCCCCTCCCTAAACAACTGTCCCAATAAATGTAAAATCTTGGGGGTGGGACTTCTGAATCCTGTCTCTTTAGTGAGACTTGTAAGCTTTGTTACTTTGCTGACTCTTACGAGTTTCCCTCCTCTTTCCAAGAGGGATTGCTTCTATCTGGAGATAACAAATGAACAGCAGGTTCATTCCTGGGTACCACAGATATTCATCCTTGCTTATCTGTACTAGATTGCTATCATTACACCTTCTTATCAAATCACTTGTTGGCGGATGAGCCAAACGTGCTTTTAAGTACACAGTCTCATTATTCATTTGGGAGTTTTTATTGAACAGCCATGTGCCAGGCCTTGTTTATGGGGAGTCAACATGGAATCAAATTGAAAAGCCTCTACTTATGCCACAGGTCACAGACCAGTGTGAGCAGCAAACACTTATTATAGTAGACTGCATTGAATTATGTCTCCACAAAGTATGTCTATGTCCTGTATGTCCTGACATCTGCCTGTGAATGTGACTTTATTTGAAAACAACTTTTATGGATTTAATTAAAGATCTCTACAAGAGATCATCCTGGGTTTAGGGCAACCCCTAAGATCTAGTGATTTGTGTCCTTAGGCCCGGGAACAGGAGAGAGAGATTTGAGACATAGTGACGCCACATGAAGATGAGGCAGAGATGGGAGAGACCATGCCACAGGTCAAGGCACAGGTACCTGGATGAACCAAAACCTGGAGGACCTGGGAAACCTGCTCTCTGAGAACCTTTAGAGGGCACACGGCCTTGAAGACACATTCTTCTTAGACTTCCAGCCTCCAAAATAAATTTCTGTTGTTTAAGCCATCTTGAGATGATTTGGTAAGAATGCCCTGAGCAATAAATACACACATTAAGTCAGGTTATAGGAAGAAAGGGAAACAAAGGCAGATAAGAGGATGGAGTGGGCTGGAAGATGAAGAAGGTACCACTCCATGCATTTGAATAAAAGCACACTGGGATCATAATGTGCCTGTGATTTTCTGATCTCAGTTTTGGGCCTCCTAGCCTCTTTGTCTTCATTTTGCATAGGCTAGTCTCAAATCTTTATCTGTAATCTTGCTTTACAGTCTTCCAAAGACAGCAGCTCTGTGGGGACTTTGCTTATTCTCCAGAGTAAATACGTGGCTTCCTTGTGGATGGAAGCAGTCAGGAACTCCAAAGGTAAAAGGCAACAGGAACAGCAAATGTCCCTTTCTCAGCAGATAGCTGTTGGTCAACACCTGCTGAAGGTTACCACACCATGGGGTGAGGTTAGCTCTGCAGGTCTTCCAGTTTTTCAAGAGAAGCCAGAAATATGGTAGCTGAAACCTTCAATTTAAAAAAAAATGTTTTTTTTTTCTGACAAAAACTTAAGAGAGTTCAAGGGTAGCCTAGGCTTCATAGCACGCATTGTTTTAAAAATAATCAAGATGAAGTTATATGACATTAACAGCTGTGAAGTGAGCCGGCACTGGCGGAATTTCTATGACTGTAGTATAGCCATAGTGCTGCAGGGCCGTATCTGCGGCACAGTTCCGCAACAGCTTTCATTGTCCAGGGAAACACTTCATTCCTATCAGTAGATCTCCCCCTTTCTCCCTATCCTCAGACCCAGCAGCTTCAAATCTTTCTCTGTATGACTACTAGATATTTCATATATTAATAAACCATACCATTAAGTATATCAACCTAAATACCCATGGAAAATGACCTCTCAGGAATGGACACTGCAAAGGAACACAGGGGCCACAGTGAACCTCGTTCCTACTCAAGGAGGTTGGGACAAGGCAGGCGACTTGAGAGCAAGATGACAAGGATTACATGTTTCAAAATAGCGACCCTTGACCCTTAGATCAATTTCAAGTCAGCAGCTATTCAAAGTGGCATAGGCAGTTTGGCAGATGTCATTGCAAAAACATTTCTATGTGAGGTTGTGGTTCTGGTAGCCTTCCCTTCTTCATGGTGCTGGGGATTGAATTCAGAGCCTCCTAAATGTGAGGTAAGCTCTCTACCTTTGGCTATACTCCAGCTCTGTGTGAAACACTTCTTATTATCAGGCATACGTGTTCAATCGCTTCCTTTTCAGCCTCCCAGTTCTATTAATTTTGTTGAACTTTTTCATATATGATCCGCCTTCTAACAACGCTCACACATTAACACTAGACAACAACAGAAGCAAGGCAAATGAGCTGGCGTTTGGACTTGCAACTTTCTGACCTTGGCCAAGGTAAAAATAGTCTCTCAGAGCAGACTGATAGGTACCAGTCTCTGGCCTATCAGGTTGCTGAAGGCACCAATAGGGTACAGGCCTGCCCGTTGTGTCCTGGGTGACTCTAATGACTGTCCTGGGGATCCAATCTTCTCCTTAAGAAGAAAGAGTGGCAGCCTTTTTGCTGAGAGTAAGAGTTCTCTTAGAAACAAGAAAGAATGCTGTTAGTATCCAGGCACACCTTGGCCCTGACCCTTGGGAACCTGGCACCCCTCCGCATGGCCACATGGCACTTTAAGCAGGTGCAAAGGACCCTTTAAGAGAAGCTCCGCCCACTCCCAATCACTCGCTCCCCTCCGAGGCATGCTCATCTCGGCCTCCCTCTTCTCCCTCCATCTGTCTGTCTGTCTCTGTGTCTTTCCCTTCCTTCCCAATACCCTCTTCTCAAATAAATTCACATCCAGGCTCTCTGTGCATAGCATACTTTGTCACCCGCCGCGGTTTGGGCCCGTACCTCTCTTACAAATGCTTCTCTTCTCCGTGGTCAGTCTCTCCCGCTCTTCACTTACTGATGGTATCCAGACGGGAAAGAGTGATGGCCCCAGCCTAGGATTCTGCTCCCATAGCCAGGAGCCCCATGCTTTCAGAATTTCTTTTTATTAACCTGGGATTCTGTTCGGTTGCTTTCCCTCAGGGGAGGTGAGGTCACAGTCTTCTTTTCATTTTAGAGGGAGGAAAACATTAAGTGTTGGTGGTCTAGGGCTGTGTTTATTCACTCCAAAAGCCATCCAGTATGCCAGTGAATGGTTACTGAGCACCTGCCAGGTATCTGGAGGGATAATAATAAATCGCCTGTCGACTATAGGTTTATTAGTTAACGAAGGGTGGCAGATTAAAATTAAAAAAAAATCAGTGTTACCTAGTTAGTGTCAGTAGTAACAAACAACAGGGACAAAGAAAGGAAAATAATAGATCAGAAACCATATGAGGGGGAAGTTTCATGCACCATTTTATCACCCTCTCCCTAAGTCTCTGCATGTGGTCCTGCAATTCAATTCCTCCTCTGCACGAAAGGTGAGGTGGGGGGACAGAATGAGTGGACAAACGACCCATCTGCCCTTTCACAAGCCACACCCTGGCTCGCCGGCAGCTGCTTTCCCCAGGGAATAGGTTTCCCTAGCTCTATTGCCTCCAGGGGCCACCTTTTAAAAACTTCACACAAAAGCACTCTGTGAGCCAGATTCCTGGCTCTGTCCTCAGTGTGTTGGGTCCAACTCTGTAATGTCTTTGTTGATTCTTTTGGACATTGTTATATATAGAAGAGGGATTTAGTAATATTGTTCATGATTCCTCCCTGACTGCTTTATTAAAAAATGTGATTACCTTTCCTTTGGCTCAAATGATCTAGGTGTGGTGCTGCCCAGAGGCAGGGGGAAGGATACAATGACTCACTTAGGTTCTTTTCCAAGGTCTAGTTCAATGAATTAGATTTTCTTCAGAGCCCTGAGTCATTTTCCCTGCGCAGTGACTTGCATGGCAGACTGGTGAGGTAGCCAAGAGTCCAGGGAGCCAACTGCAGGGTTTCATGAAGAACTCGACAGCAATGTGGATTTTCAAAGAGTCGAGGAAACCCAGACCTGTGGCTAACCTACTCATTTGGGAATATGGTTCCCCAAACAAGGAAAAACATCTTCCAACAGCGCTGTGTTTTCACCTTCTCACATTTCACTGTTTAAGAAAAGAGTCTTACATCATCAGCATGATTTGCCTTGTCAGAAATACTGCGGGTTCCTCTGCAGACAGCTGCAGCATTTGGGTGACTGGTCCACTGAGGTTACAGGAATCTCCTCTCTATCCCTCCTTAGCTACTTTGCATTCCTGGCCTGCACTGCTGGATGGAGCTAGAGAAAATGCCATTTTGTCTCAGGCTCACCAGAAGGTGAGCTTGAAAGACACGAAGCTCCTGGGAAATGAACCTGTGTATCTGGTTGCTCTTAGATGCATGGAAGGACAGCGCGGGAAACGGATATTATCTTGTTTCCTTTCAAAGTTGGCTTGAATAGTGAAAGGCTCTGTGTGTCAAAAATGGAAATGGGAAAATTATCAACGGGATGTCTGTCCAAGGGTTTTCTGGCTGGGTTCTCACAGACAGCTCCTTGCTGTCAGGGCTTAGAGATTGCAGAGGGAAAATTATTTTATGGCTGACATTTCAGATTGGTTCACAGATAGGCTATTTGCTTCAAATTCAAAATTGTTGTCGTTGTCTCTGTGTGGGGATTGCCATATGAAAGAGAAGGGAGCTGTGTTGTTAATTACTATGGTTTATTAGACTGGCCCTTGGCTATTTGTTTGGCACTCCTAAGTGAGAGACTGCAGAAAATGAACTCGTGGCATGTGGCCCATTGCTGGCTATCTAGTTTTCAAATTCCATACTTACAGCGGCAGACATTTTTATGTCTCATGATTTTGTGGGCGAGGAATTCAGGTCAGGCTCAGCTGCTCAGTGCTTCTATGCCGTGCAGGGTTGACGGAGGTCACATGTGGTATTTGGTTGGCAGATGGTCTGGTTCAGTCTGAAGGGTTGGAGGCAGCTTCACTCAAAATTCTAGTACCTCATCTGGGAGTGGACTTAGTGTCAATACTGGACTCACTAGCATGGGAGGGGTGAGAAGGGGAGGGAGAGAAGGAGGGAAAGGGAGGAGAGGGGAGAAAAGGAGAGGAGAAGAGAGGAGTCAAGGGTCTGGGCTCTAATGGGTAACCTGCTTTTGGAAGATACTCTACTGCACTGCTTGTCCCTTCCTTCCTTTCTTGTCTGATGCTTTCAAGCCTAATACCTCTTAACTCCCAGAGAGGCCTCTATACCCACTTTCTTGATGAATGTGCACCATTAGGAATAAACCAAGTCTAGGGAGAAGCGTAAGTTCTTGGACCAAAGGAGCTCATTCAAAAGCCATCATTTACTACCGCAGAGACTTTGACCAAATTAACTTAATCTTTCTGATCAACCCCTTCCTGTTGGTCTAGGTCACAAAAAGAGACAAGAAAATCAAAATTGCTAGGGTATGAAGGAAGCCAAGTTTAGGAATGTAAGCTTTTTCAGGGTAAGGAACAAACAGCAGACACCAACCACAGTTTACATATGTGTAATTCACTATTGTAATGAAAAAAAATCAACTGAGCGAATCCACCACACTTAATGGTATAGACAACCCTTACTTGCACCACATGGTAATTAGGCATTAAAGTAAGACTTCACATAAATAACTGTAATTAGTAGCACCTGGGTGTTACCCCAGCAAAATTTTAATTTATTATAGTTTTGTTATCTTTGTAGTATCTATCCATAATTAGCAACAATGTTAACAATTACCTTAACCAGCAGTGTGGGTTACCATTGTTAGCAATCCATACCATTTTTGTTCTGATCATTCATTCATTCATTCATTTATTCATGAGATAATTACTGGGTACTGACTGTATACCAAACTGTGGACTGTTGATTCAAATGTCATGGTGAGACAGAGAAGACAGAATGCTTTATTTCATCTTCGTCCCCCAGGAGGCAGACACTTCTGGCAGCATAAGAGTATACAAAAGAGATTATACTATTTTAAGGATTCAATTAAGGGAACTATAAGTGTAGCTGACTCTTTGCCTCTGTGAGTTCTGCATTCTGTATTTTCAGAGTCCACTGACAACAGATAAAAAACATTAGAAAAAGTTGTGTCTACATAGAGCCTAGACCTATTTGTAACTCGTTCTTACCCTCTAACCAGCATAGTATCGCAAGGCTACTTATATAGTATTTAGTTTTACTTAGGTACCCTGAGAAATCTAGAGACGATTTAAAGTTTACAGAAGGATGTGTCTAGGTTATTTACAAATGATACACGGTTTGACATAAGGGGTTTTGATACCTTCATGGGATCTTAAAATTAACCTTGTGAATACTGAGGGGTAACTAGAGTTCAGCTAGGATGAGGTGTGGAATGAGGGGCAGAACAGCAAATGGTGATAAGAAGGGGTGCAGAGAGCAAGTGGGGTATGTTTGGGAGTCAGGAGGAAGGAACCAAGGCCAGCTCAGGAAGAGCTTCATGGCACAGAAAATGGTAGACACACATAGGAAGGGGACCTGGTAATGTGTTGCAGGTGGAAGGGGAGGAGGAGGCTGATAATTCTGAACTGCAGCACTGGATAGACTAGACATGTTTCTTGAGACTCGAGGGGGAGACTAGAGGGGACGACATCTAGTGCAAATATTCCAAGTTTGAGCTGTGAATAAGATCTCCCAGAAGACCCACCTGGTAGGCCTTTGTAGGCTGTCCAATATGGTAGGCCACCAGTCTCGGGTTGCTATTTAAATTTAAGTTAATTAAAAGGATATAAAACCTGAAATGCAATTCTTCTTCACATTAGTTCCACTCGGTGGTCACCTGGGCCCAGAGGCTGTCAGGCTGGATAGGACCGATGTAGAATGTTCTCTTCAGAGCGGCTGAGACAAATGACAGTGAACTTCAGTTTCTCAGAATGACAGAAGCTCATTTCCTCAGCGTTCGAGTACCTGGAAGTCTGGTGCCACTGAGTCAGCTGGGCTCTGTTCCCTCTCTCTGGAGATGCTTGTGCACTCTGTTCCATGATTTCCTCCTAGCTTCTGAGGTTGCCAGCAGTCTCTGATGTTCCTTAGCTGTGCACATAGCAATCTAATCTCTGCTCTCATTACCCAGGTGGGTCGCAGGCTGCCAGATATGTCTGTCTGTTCTTACAAGCACAGCAGCCCCTGGACATATAAGTCTTCTCTAATTCAGAATGACAAATTGATCATATCCAAATATTCCAAATAAGATCCCATTCACAGGTGTGGGAGGTAATGACTCCCACAAGTCTCCTGGGGAGCTCAGTTCAGTTTGTAATAACCACAAACTTGTATTGAATACACTGGTGTAGAGTCTGTCGGAGAGAAGGAAACAGAAAGCATAGGAATGGATGAGACTACTTAAGAGCAGGCCTAGAGCACTGGTTCTCAACCTTCCTAATGCTGTGACCCTTTAATACAGTTCCTCATGTTATGGTGACCCCTAATAATAAAATTATTTTGTTGCTGCTTTACAATTGTAATTTTGCTACTGTTATGAATGGTAATGTCTGATATTCAGGATATCTGATATGTGATCCCAGTGGAGGGAATATTTCACTTTAAATGGGTTGCACCCCAGAGGTTGAGAACCACTGTCCTAGAGGGTTGTAGGAATACCAGGTATGGGCAGCGGAAGAGAAGCCCATACAGGGACTGGCGAAAGGGAAGGTCAGAGAAACACAGGAAAACTGCTGTATGGAGTCAATGAAACCTTCTCAGGGGGACCAGTGTGGCCAGCAGGTTTGGAGAAACAGAGAGGCCAAGTAGGAAAAGGCCCGAAAGGAATCAGCCACAAGAAGGCTGTAGGTAAAGCCTTTTCAGTGAAGAGGCACAAATCAAACGGGGTGGGGTAGCAGGTGTCTATGATGCCAATCACCTGGGAGGTTAAAGGGGTACACTCACTCGAGCTCAGGAGACTTTGATTTGCCCTTGGGCAGCATAGGGAAAAATAAGCAAATAAAAATAAACAATTGAATATAAAGGGTCCATGTCAGAGGGGGTGAGGACTGAACAATGGGTGGGAAGTTTGAGACAACACTGAAAGAAATAAACAGGAGAACACAAATGCAATGCATGGATGGCATAGCTCAGTCCCTAGATGCCCACACATTTTGAAGGAGTCGTGGATGTGGGAGAGGGTCTGGGGTGAAAGGCTAGACATCCCATGATGCTTTATGGAAGAGCTTTTCCTGTTTGGATCTTCCTGGCTGAGTCCTGGGCATGGGCCGGAAACTGGGGGCTCTCTCTCTTCCACAGGGTGAAGTGGAGCTGTGACCTCTAGTTACCATCATAGGTCGGCTTCTTATCTTGTCTCTCCTGTCCTACGCAGTGCTCTTGGCTTCTATAGCCTTTCCATTCCCCTAGACTCTCCTGTGCGTGGCTATAACCGCCTCCCACTGCATCCCTGGGACCACATCTCTCCATCACAGCTTCCGGATGACCAGTCCCTGCTGATTTCCTCTTGCTTTGTGCATTCCAGATGTGTGAGTCCTGACTCACACTTCCTCTGAGGGCTAATGACTCACCATTCCCCTGATGCTGTAACCTCTGACTGACTCGAGGTGCCACCTCAATTGTCACTTTTTTCAGGAAAGTGTTCCCACTCTTAGGTTCCATTTGTTGAACCCTTCTGCCATTTTCTTCATAGCCTCTCCTTCCATGCACAATTAAATATCTACTTTAAGTTCACATGTTGTTTTGTGGTCTCACTAACTAGACCTCAGACTCCAGGAAGGTAGGCACTGTTTTCTGCTTAACATGTAATCCCCAGTGCTTGGTGCGGTAGCAACTTAAGACATAACTGTTAGTTCAGAGCCAGTAGCTTTGGATGTGTCTTTCCTGCCTCAAACTTTCATTGTGAAATATTTCAAGCCTACAATACAGACAACAGCAATGCTGTCTTTTTAACTGTCTTATGAGATAGGTACTCTTAGCTTATTTTAGTAACAGTGAAACGGAGGTGTGTGTGTGTGTGTATGTGTGTATGTATGTATGTATGTATGTGTGTGTGTACGCATGCTCACCCACATGCAGGTGCACTCATGCTGGGCACATGTATAGGGGACAGAAGTTGCTGTAGGTGTCTTCTTTCTATTGTTCTTCATCTTAACACACTGCGTCTGTCATTGAACTTGGAGTTCACTGTTTCTACAGTCCCCAGATTCCACCACTCTCTTTCCTTACCAAGCACTCAAGTTATATGTACATGTGATCACACCTGGCTTTTACGTAAGTGCTGGGAATCTGAACCCATGTCCTTACGTGTGCGCAGAAAACTTTTTATACGGTGAGCCATCTCTCTAGCCCCAAAGAGAGTTCATGCTTTAGTAAGGCTGACCAGGTGACAGAAATGGTGCCAGGATTATTGAACAGGAGGGGTGATTCTTAGGGACCTTCAAGTCAGAGCGGAAGAAAGGACCCTGATGGTGGTTGCAGCCTGTGGTGTGTCCCTTCCTCTGGAGATGCCATCCGCTGTGAAGAGACAGGAGGGTAGGGTGGAGGTGGGGAGGTTTACCCACAGCTGCAGAGGGGATGGAAAGGAAATCGTGTGCTGATTAGGAGGATGATTGTCAAGAGGCATTCAGAACCCAGCTGTGGGATGGAGAGCAGGAATTTATTGTGGAATCATTCAGCTTAGTTCAAATTTTCTGGTCATCAGCACTTAGGCAGTTACAAAGCGGTATCACTTGTCTTGGCCTCAACTCTTCTCTCTCCCTATGCATTGTGGGTATTAGGTATTAGTGCCCTATTAGCTTCTCAGGCCCACATTCTCTTTCCCTCTTCTTTCTGTCTGCTCAGATGATATTTAGCTCTCTGCTCCCATCCTGAAGATGCAGGGAAGAAATCTGAGCTCTTAGGTTGTGAACTTAGTGCTTAAGACTTTGTCACCTGTGGAGCCAGGGGCTAGTGTGGTGGCTCTTTAATTTTTTCGTGTGTGTGTGTACATGTGTGTACACATGTGCGTGTGGGCATGTGCATGGTGTACATGAAGAGGTCAGAGGACAATTTGGGGGAGTTGATTCTCTCCTCCCATCTTGCTAGAGCAGTGTCTATCTTGTTTCCACCGCTCTTCATACTTGAGGCTGTCTGACTCATTAGCCTTTGGTCGGTTCTCTTGTCTCTACTTCCCGTCTTGCTGTAGGAGTGCTGAGATTACAGATGCAGTCTGCCACGTTCAGAATTTTGTAAGTTCCAGGGATCAAATGCAGGTTGCCAGGCTAGTGTGGGAAGTGCTTTTACCCACTGAGTCATCTTGCCAACCCAATGTGGTGGCTCATCATTCTCTACAATGGCTTGCGGGAGATTCAGAGGGAGGAAGAAGTAGGAGGACACAGCTCCCAATTGTCTCTTTTGCCCTCACTCAAGAAAGTGTCACACAGTCACCATACAGGGTCCATTCTATGCCATTGTTCTTTCCAGGGACAAATAACATTTCATTGCACAGCTGGGCCACGTTCTGTTTGCTCATTCACTAAGTGGGTTGATGATATGCTACAAAAAAGAAAAAAAAGGCACACCATGGTGTGTGAAAACTTACATTAGTGTCATCTTATGGTACTAACCGTTGTTCCTAATGAGACAAACAAACACAGGTCATCCTCTTGGTTTTGTTTGTCAGGATGAGAACAGTCAGAAAAGGTCACTGAGAAGCCCTTTCTTCCTGGGGTACCTCTGCAAAAGTCACTGTTCTTGACAGATCAGCTCGAGCTGCACCAAGTCCCATAATTGCAATGTCACAAAAAGTCAGTGTTTGTGAAACCGCCAGCAGGCGCCAGGCTTGAGTGTGTGCTTCCCTCATTGGTAAAGAAGGGATTTGCTAAGCAAACAAATGGTGTCTACAACATTTAGTTGAACAGAGAAAATTTAGCTTGTTGAATCCTTCTGTAAGTAATTATGTTTTCCAAATATTTGTAAGCCCTCCAGAGAACTATGTATTCATAAATCATTGATAAGTTAATTGGAAAGCATTCTTATGTATTTATCAAGTGGGGATCCCGATGGACTCCTGCTAAGCAGAGCTTTGCTATCCTGGCAGAGTGCTATTTATTTAAAAGTAATGAATACTGCATCCCTTTTCTTAACCAACTGAAGTTTCTTCCCCTGGATTAGTGATAAATGCATATATGTATATATGTGTATATATATATGTTGACGTGTGCATTTATATATGTAAATATTTTAAAATATGATTTCATTATCTGACTCCCTCTTGCCTCTTCCCTGCAATTTACAAGAGTGAAGAGATCTCCTCACAGCTAAGAGAGCCAGCTAACCCTTACTTCACCTTAAAGGTTAATCCAGCAGCCAAGACCCTGTTGCTTCTTCCAGGAGACTTCAGCGTGTTGGATCCACAGTCAGTGTGAGTAGCTGAAGGAAGAAACAGGGTGGTGGGCCCCTGGCGATGGCGTTCATCTCAGTCCCTGTTTCACGGTGATCACACCTGTCCCTGGTCATGTCTGGGAATGGGTAGATAAGGGAATGTTTCTCTCTTAGGGTAGGTACTCTTACTAATTTCCCCTTTGTTCTCTGGTGTGTCGTGAGTAAATCACTTATGAGTGACATCACTGTTTGGGAGAGCTCGCAGGCAACAAGTGAGCACACCATCTTCTTTCCCATTGCTATAACGTCCATTTCTTTCCCTCCAAGTCATCAAAAAGGTGGCTGCGAATAGTTTGTTATAGAAATAGTCAATAGTAAGAATAAAATCCTGGGGATGTTGCAGACCTGGTTCAGGTTAATGAACATGATGACGCTAGTACTCTTGTCACTGGTGGAATTTATTAAATGTGTCTTTAAAGAGTTTTAAAGAAACATGACTCCATGTTTATCAATAACAATTTCACTAATATAAAATGGCACACGTTCCCTACACTGTGGCTTTCGATACTTTCAAGATTACATGGGCAGAAGGTCACAGAAGGTGCCCGGTTCTCAATCTACTGCACAATGGTTTCCATTTGCTTAGAGCTACGCCACAACGGGAGACGTAACAAAGAGGTTAACATTCACGCTGCTTTGAGTGTGCATATTTTAACAAGATGTGCTTTAAAACTCAGAGAAGCACAGATGGTTGATCGAGTAGAGAATTGTAATGGATGGAGGATCATATCAGAATGAGTAGCCCAATTATAAAATCAAGGAGCAGTTGGATAGCACTCACCGTATTGTCACTTTGCTTACTCTACAACCCCAAGACTTAATGGCGGATGACAATGCCATTCAACAGTGCATCCATTGAGGTTGGGAAGGACACATCTTCTCAGCATTCTTTCATCCTTTTTTTTTCTTTTTGCCAAGTGGGTTGGTGATATGCTACAAAAAAGGTCATCTGTGAACCAGAAAGATGGCCTTCTTCAGAACTGACTACAGTGACACCCTGTGAGAAAATGGGTATCATTGCTTAAGCCCCCAGTTCTGTAACGTCAGCCCGGAAAGGCCAGGATCAAGCCCCAGTCTGTGGTGTTCTGTAATGTCAGCCTGGGTGTGCCAGGACATCACTCTTCTGGGCACTTGTCTCTTCCATGCTTTTTTTCTATTCTTCCTGCAGAGTTAGGACTATCCTTGTTTCTGGCTTTACAGGTCACAGCTGATGGAACCAAGCTGAATACTAGACCCAAGATTATTCCTTTAGGGTTTAGGGTTACCTTTGACAGTCCATCTGTTTCGACTGCTCAAGCTACGGTTTTTGTCAACATGGACTTTGCCTTGTGCATGGGTAAGGGAAGAGCTCCAGAGAGCAACACAAAAGGTCAGGGACTCAAAGCAGGGCACATCTGGGTGGCAGAGAGGTGCCAGAGGGTGCTTCTGCCTTGCCACTAGGACATCCTGACTACCCTCTTCTGAGGCACCTCTGTTTCTCGCTGTACCTGCTTCCCCGTAATTCACACAGAGCGAGCTTTGCTTTCTTTTCAAAAAACATCTTGACAACGATGAGGCTGTTTGAGGTTCGCTTTCCCTCTCTGACTTGAGTGTTTATCAATGAGGATACAGACGATGAAAACATGCACACTGCGGATAAAGTCTCCTCTTTATTGGCAGGCGATATTTTTCTAATTGCCCAATTCTAGTATGTACTGCCATGTTCTCTTCCTGATATTCCTCTCACAGTTTAATCCTATGATAGACTGTATTCCTACAGTGTTTCTTTCAAGTGGTTGTAGACACTACAGATTTTACATTACCTCTTGCTTCAGGCAGAAATCATTTCCTTTTTTACTGGACAGAAGACCTACTGTGGTATGATGTGTGCCCGGTTCTTGTTCATTGACAACAACATGAAGTCCCAGAAGAGCCAACCTTTCTGTCCCGCCAACCTTTCCTGCTCAACTCCAATGCTCAGAAATCATGAGTATTCTTTCTGATTTCCAAAATTTGGAACTTTTTAAATAAACTGTCAATTTTTGCTTTTCTAAAAATATCTCCAACAGAAGGAACATCTTTGAATTGGCTGCCTTTTTCTCCTACGGAGAATTCAGAATAACTTGACACAGACTTTTCTCAATTTGATTGAGGGATTGATTTACCATTCCAATTTTAAAAATTATTAATAAGGTCGTCCAAGCAGAAGGTGCATAGATTATTTGAATTTTTTTTTTGATAATCTGAGACTATACTTTGAAGGCACAAACTAAAACATTCAATGTAAGGATAATTTATATAGGCAGGAACTTGTGCATTTATTCCCTATTGAATGAAAATCAACCTGGGGCTAGGAGGAGATGGCTTAGTGGATGAGCAGAAGAATAAGAGCCCAAGCTGGGATCCCCAGCACTCATGTAAAAGATCTGGGTGTAATGCTGTGTGTGTGTGTGTTTCGAGACAGGGGTTCTCTGTGTAACAGCCTTGGCTGTCCTGGAATGAGCTCTGTAGATCAGGCTGGCCTGAAGCTCACAGAGATCCGCCTGCCTCTGCCTCCCAAGTGCTGCCTGACCAGTGGCGTGTGTTTGCAATCCAAGAACTGAGGGGGATTATTTCTGTAACTCAGTGACCAGTTAGTCCTCCTGAATCACTGAACTACAGGTTCAATGAGAGATACTTTCTCAAAAAACAAGATGGGGGGCAGCAGAGAAGACCTTGACATCCACCTCTGGCCTCCATATGCACATGTGTATGCACACAAACATATGTACACACACAACACACACACATCACAGACACACGAATTAAAAATAATTCACTAAGAATTTTCTAGATATTCGATGAATTTTATACTTTTTATTTAGTGGGAAAATATCATTTGCTAAAACAGTAAGTATCCATAGTAAATTCAGCTTTATAATTTCTATTAAAATATTACAACTTGAGCTAAATCTCACCATATATATTTGTACACACACACACACACACACACACACACATTTCCTGACACACACTCTTCAAATTATTTGTTAACAGTTTCTATTAGACATCTTTTTTTATTTTTCCATTCAAAAATTTACACTTCCTCCCCTTCTCCCATTCCCCTAGGCTCTCCCTCTAACCCTCCCCCAATCCTTAAGAGAGGGCAGGGTACCCTGTCCTGTGGGAAGTCCAAGGCCCTCCCCCCTCGATCCCGGCCTAGGAAGGTGTGCATCCAAGTAAACTAGGGTCCCAAAAAGCCAATACGAAAAGGCAGGTCCCAGTGCCATTATTGATGACTTCTCAGTCCGCCCCCATTGGCAGCCACATTCAGAGAGTCTGGTTTGATCACATGCTCGTTCAGTCCCGGTCCAGATGGATTTGGTGAGCTCTCATTAGATCAGGCACACTGTCTCAGTGGGTGGACCAACCCCTTGCAGTCCTGATTTCCTTGCTCATCTCCTCTCTCCTTCTGCTCTTCAAGTGGACCTTGGGAACTCAGTCCATTGCTCTGATGTGGATGTAGGTCTTTGTCTCTATCTCCATCCATTGGACGAAATTTCTATGGTGATATTCAAGATAATCATCAGTGTGACTATGGGACAAAGCCAGTTCAGGCAACCTCTCCTCTGCTGCCCAAGGACCTAGTTGGGGACATCCCTGTGGACACCTGGGATTCCCCCTAGAGCCAAGTCTCTTGCCAACCCTAAAATGGCTCCCTTAATGTAGATATCTTCTTCCCTGCTCCAATATCCACCCTTCCTCCATCTCCACCCTCCCACTCCCCCAAGCTCTCCCCAGTCCTTCCCTTCTCCTTCCCCCTCTATCCTTCCCCCATCCCCACCATCCCTACCCCCACCCCCATGCTCCCAACTTTTGCTCAGCAATCTTGTTTGTTTCCAATTTCCAGGAGGATCTATATATGTTTTTCTTTGGGTTCACCTTTCTATTTGGCTTCTCTAGGCTTGTGAACTATAGGCTTAATGTCCTTTGTTTATGGCTAGAGTCCAATAATGAGTGGGTACATATGATATTCATCTTTTTGGGTCTGGGTTATCTCACTTAGGATAGTGTTTTCTATTTCCATCCATTTGCATGCAAAATTCAAGATGTCATTGTTTTTTTACCACTGAGTAAAAAATGTGTATATATTCCATACTTTTTTTATTGATTCTTCCATTGAGGGGCACCTATGTTGTTTCCAGGTTCTGGCTATTACAAATAATGCTGCTATGAACATAGTTGAACAAATGCTTTTGTAGTATGATTGGGCATCTCTTGTGAATATTCCCAAGAGTGGTATTGCTGGATCCTGAGGTAGGTTGATTCCCAATTTCCTGAGAAACCACCACACTGATTTCCAAAGTGGTTGCACAAGTTTGGATTCCCACCAGCAATGGATGAGTGTTCCCCTTACTCCACATCCTCTCCAGCATAGGCTTTCCTTGGTGTTTTTGATTTTAGCCATTCTGACAGGTGTAAGATGGTATCTCAAAGTTGTTTTGATTTGCATTTCGCTGATAGCTAAGGAAATTGAACATGACCTTAGGTATCTTTTGGCCATTTAAAATTCTTCTGTTGAGAATTCTCTGTTCAGATCATTACCCCATTTTTAATTGGGTTATTTAGAATTTTAATGCCTAGTTTCTTGAGTTCTTTATGTATTTTGGAGATCAGACCTTTTTGTCTGATGTGGGGTTGGTGAAGATCTTCTCCCATTCAGTAGGATGCCTTTTTGTCTTAATGACTGTGTCCTTTGCTTTACAGAAGCTTCTCAGTTTCAGGAGGTCCCATGTATTCATTGTTGCTCTTATTGTCTGTTCCATTGGGGCTATACATAGGAAGTGGTGTACTGAGCCCATGTATTGCAGGCTACTTCCCACTTTCTCTTCTATCAGGTTCAGTGTGGTTGGATTTATATTGAGGTCTTAATCCATTTGGACTTGATTTTTGTGCATGGTGATAGATATGGATCTATTTTCATTCTCCTACAGGTTGACATCTAGTTATGCCAGCACCATTTGTTAAAGATGCTTTCTTTCTTCCATTGTATAATTTTTAGCCTCTTTGTCAAAAATGAGGTGTTCATAGGTTTGTGGATTAATATCCGGGTCTTCGATTTGATTCCATTGGTCAATATCTCTGTTTTTATGCCAATACCAAGCTATTTTCATTACTGTAGCTGTGTAATAAGTTTGAAGTCCGGGATGGTAATGCCTCCAGAAGTTGCTTTATTGTATAGGATTGTTTTGGCTATCCTGGGCTTTTTGTTTTTTTTCCATATAAACTTAGTTATTGTTCTCTCAAGGTCTGTGAAGAATTTTGTTGGGATTTTGATGGGGATTGCATTGAATCTATAGATTGCCTTTTAGAATTGCCATTTTTACTATATTGATCCTACCAATCCAGGAGCATGGGAGATCCTTCCATTTTCTGGTATCCTCTTCAATTTCTTTCTGGAAGGTCTTAAAGTTCTTGTCAAATAGATCTTTCACTTCCTTTGTTAGTGTTACCCCAAGATACTTTATTCTATTTGTGGCTATTGTGAAAGGTGATGTTTCTCTGATTTCCCTCTCTGCTTCTTTATCCTTTCTGTCTAGCAAGGCTACTGATTTTTTTGAGTTGATCTTGTATCCTGCCACATCACTGAAGGTATATATCAGATGTAGGAGTTCTCTGCTAGTGTTTTTATGGTACTTATGTACACTATCATATCATCTACAAATAACGAAAGTTTGACTTCTTCCTTTCCAATTTGAATCCCCTTGATCTCCTAATGTTGTCTTATAGCTATTGCTAGAACTTCAAGCACTATATTAAAGAGATGTGGAGAGAGTGGAGAGTCTTGTCTTGTTCCTGATTTTAGTGGAATTGCTTTGAGTTTCTCTCCATTTAATTTGATGTTTGCTGTCAGCTTGCTGTATATTGCTTTTATTATATTTAGATATGATCCTTGTATCCCTAATCTCTTCAAGACCTTTATCATAAAGGGGTGCTGAATTTTGTCAAATGCTTTTTCAGCATCTAATGAAATGATCATATGTTTTTTTTTTCAGTTTACTTATATGATGGATTACATTGATAGATTTTCAGATGTTGAACCAGCCCTGCATCTCTGGGATGAAGCCTACTTGATCATAATGGATGATTTTTTTTGATGTGTTCTTGGATTTGGTTTGCCAGTATTTTATTGAGAATTTTTGCATTGATGTTCATGAGTGAGATTAATCTGTTTTTCTCTTTCTTGATTGAGTCTTTGTGTGGTTTTGGTATCAGGGTAACTGTAGCTTCATAAAAAGAGTTTGGCAATGACTCTTCTGTTTCTATTATGTGGAAGACATTAAGGAGTGTAGGTATTAGCTCATCTTGGAAGTTCTGGTAGAATTCTGCACTAAAACCATGTGGTCCTGGGCTTTTTTTGGTTGGGAGGTTTTTGATGACAGCTTCTATTTCCTCATGACTTAAAGGTCTATTTAAATTGTTCACCTGGTCTTGATTTAATTTTGGTATATGGTATTTATCTAAAAAACTGTTCATTTCTTTTATATTTTCCAATTTTGTGGCATACAGGCTTTTGTAGTAAGACCTAATGATTCTCTGAATTTCCTCAGTGTCTGTTGTTATATCCCCCTTTTCATTTCTGATCTTGATAATTTGAGTGTTCTCTCTCTACCTTTTGATTAGTTTGGATAGGGGTTTGTCAATCTTGTTGATTTTCTCAAAGAACCAGCTCTTTGTTTCATTGATTCTTTGGATCATTTTCTGTGTCTCTATTTTGTTGATTTCAGCCCTCAGTTTGACTATTTCCAATCTTCTACTTCTCCTGGGTGAGTCTGCCTCTTTTTTTTTTTTCTAGAGCTTTCAGGTGTGTTGTGAAGTCACTAATGTGTGCTTTCTCAATTTTCTTTATGTGGGCACTAAGTGCTATGAACTTTCCCCTTAGCACTGCTTTCATAGTGTCCCATAGGTTTGGTATGTTGTGTCTTTTTTTTTTCGTTGAATTCAAGGAAGAATTTAATTTTTTTCTTTATTTCTTCCTTGACCCAGGAGTGGTTCAGTAGTTGACTGTTCAGTTTCCATGAGTTTGCAGGCTTTCTGGGGGTGGAATTGTTGTTAAATTCTAACTTTACTCCATGGTGATCTGATAAGACACAGGTGGTTACTCCAATTTTTTTGTATCTGTGGATGTTTGCCTTGTTACCGAGTATGTGATCAATTTTTGAGAAGGTTCCATGATATGCTGAGAAGAGGGTATATTCTTTCCTATTTGGGTGGAATGTTCTATAGATGTCTGTTAAGTCCATTTGGTTCATTACATCTGTTATTTTTCTTATTTCTCTGTTAAGTTTCTGTCTGGTTGACCTGTCCATTGGTGAGAGAGGAGTGTTAAAATCTCCTACTATTAGTGTGTGTGGTTTGATGTTTGATTTGAGTTCTAGTAATGCTTCTTTTATATATGTGGGTGCTTTTATATTAGGGGCATATATATTCAGGTTGGAGACTTCATCCTGATGGATTCTTCCTGTTATGAGTATAAAGTGTCCATCTCCATCTCTTCTGATTGATTTTAGTTTGAAGTCGATTTTGTTAGATAATAGTATAGCCACACCTGCTTGTTTCTTAGGGCTGTTTGATTGAAATACCTTTCCCCAACCCTTTACTCTGAGATAATGTCTGTCTTTGTGGTTGAGGTGTGTTTCTTGTAAACAGCAGAACGTTGGATCTTGTTTTTGTATCCACTCTCTTAAACTGTGCATTTTATAGGTGAATTGAGTCCATTGATATTAAGTGATGTTAACGGCCAGTGGTTGTTAACTCTGGTTATTATTTTTTTTTTTGGTCGTAGAGTTTGTGTGTTTCCCTTCTTTGAGTTGTGCTGGTGGAGGTTGTTAGATGTCTGTGTTATTATTGGTGTTGTTTGCTTCCTTTAGTTGTGGTTTTCCTTCTAGTACTTTCTGTAAGGCTGGGTTTCTGGCTATGTATTGCTTAAATTTGTTTTTATCCTGGAATATCTTGTTTTAGCCATCGATGGTGAAAGAAAGGTTTGCTGGGTACAGTAGTCTGGGCTTGCATCCATGGTCTCTTAGTGACTGCAGCACATTTATCCAAGACCTTCTGGCTTTCATGGTTTCCATTGAGAAGTCACGTGTAATTCTGATAGGTTTACCTTTATATGTTACTTGTCCTTTTTCCTTTACAGCTCTTAATATTCTTTCTTTATTCTATATGTTTTGTGTTTTGATTATTATATGTCGAGGGGATGGGTTTTTTTTTTTTTTTGATCCAGTCTGTTTGGTGTTCTGTGTGCTTCTTGTACCTTCATAGGAGTATCCTTCTTTAGGTTGGGAACGTTTTCTTCTATAATTTTGTTGAATATATTTTCTGGGCCTTTGAGCTGTAATTCTTCTCCTTCTACCCCTATTATTCTTAGGTTTGGTCTTTTCATGGTGTCCCTGATTTCCTGGATGTTTTGTGTTAAGAATTTGTTGGATTTGCTGTTTTCTTTGATCAATGAGTTTATTTCCTCTATAGTATCTTCAGCGTCTGAGATTCTTTCTTCTTTCTCATATATTGTGTTGGTTATACTTGTCTCTGTAGTTCCTGTTCGTTTACCCATATTTTCCATATCCAGCCATCCCTTGGTTTGTGTTTTCTTTATTGCCTCCATTTCGGTCTTCAAGACTTGAACTGTTTCTATTACCTGTTTGATTGCTTTTTCTTTCTTTTTTTTGGGGGGGTATCTTTGAGAGATTCATTCATTTCTTCTAACTTTTTGTTTGTCTTCTCATCCATTTCTTTAAAGGAGTTTTTCACATCTTGTTTAAGGGCCTCTATTATTTTCATAATGCTAAGTTTAAAGTCGATTTCTTCTACTTCTTCTGGAACAGGGTGTTCAAGTCTTCCTGTTGCGTGTTCACTGGATTCTGGTGTTGTCATGCTGCTTTTCAGGTTGTTGGAGGAATTCTTGCATTGGCGCCTGCCCATCTCTTCCTTTGAATGCAGCCAGGAGAGTCTTGGCGTCTTGGTCCAATCTTTGCTGTGACTGATTGTGTACTTGGGGGATTTCCTTAGGACCCCTCAACACTGGAGCTGGTTGTGCTGGTGGATCTAAAGACCCGGCAGATGAAAAGGAGTGCCCTCTGGATGGATCTCCCCAGTGCAGGAGCAGGGCCGTGTGGAACAGAGAAGCCACCACAGCAGGAACTGGAAGGGCCCTGCACTTGGCTCCCGGACAGTCCTGCCGGGTGGGCACACACTCACCCCTCTGGGTGGATCTCTTCTGTGCAGGAGCAGGAAGTCCTCCTGGGCCAAAGACCCTGCAGACAATAAGGCAGGCTTGGGGGATGCAGGGTCGTGTGGAACAAAGAAGCCCCTGTAGCAGGAGCTGGAGGGGCCCTGCACTCAGTTCCCGGACCAGCCGGCCGGGTGGGCACACACTTACCCCTCTCTAGACATTTTAATCTTGACACATCCTTTGTGGATAATACATTCTCCATCCTTACTTGTAGTATTTCTGGAAAGCTGTGATTCTACCCACACACAGCAAGGTGGCAAAGCCCCCCGAGCCTCCTCAAAGGTTTCTCATTCATTAAATACTTATGTGGTAAATAACACTTTCTTTAGGGAGATGAAGCAGTCACCTTGTATGTTCAGCTTGCTATGACATAAGATTTTATTTTTGTTGTAAAACCCATGGTTTAATTATAAAAGATATTTTGGTTGGGTTCTTAAGAGATGGATCATCTTGCATGGGAGCAGAGACTGATTCCAGGCATCTACATCTGGTGGCTTACAACCCTCTTACTCTAGCTCCAGGGGAGCTGATCTTTCTTGCCCCACAGGGATCTCTGTCAGAACGTGTTGCCTATTGTATTGTATCTTTGGTGGCTAGCTTCTTTAGACAATCAAACAAAAACAACTTTTCTCTTATTTTCTGAGATTATAATTATATAATTTCTCCCTTTCCTTTCCTCCCTCCAGAACCTTCCCGCATACCCTTCCTTTCTGTCTTTTGAGTTCATGGCTTCTTTTCATCATTAATTGTTATTGTTACATGACTATATGTAAATACATATATATTTCTAAGTATGACCTGCGCAGTCTGTATACTGTTATTTGTATGTATACTTTCAGGGCTGATCGTTTGGTATTGGATAACCAATTGCTGTGCCCTTCCCTGATAATACAGTAGATTGTTTTCTTCAGTGTGAAACTACTGGGCTTAATGAGGCAGCTGGTGCAGCTGCTCAAACTTTACCTTCCAGTGATGGGAATTTAGGTGATGCAAAGCTTATTCAGAGAAGTGGTAGGTTGGAGAGGGATACTGGGGATACAGAAATTCCTTAGCTTCTGTCTTCCTCCATCTTGGCTGCAAACCATGCCATCATCAAGTGTTGTGGAATATAAGGTAAAGCTGTGTTACATTTGTTTATGCTGTAGAATATCTCTTTAATAAGGCAAAGATGTGCTGCATTATTTTATGTTGCATTTGTTTAACTCTGTGAAGCTGTGTTACTTTGCCTGTCTAAAACATCTGATTGGTCTAATAGAGAACTGGACAGCTAGGCAGGAGAAAGGATAGGCAGGGCTGGCAGGAAGAGAGAATAAATAGGAGGAAAGGTCTGGGAAGAGATGATCAAGGAGCGAAAAAAGGAGACGAGGAGGATCTCAGGGACTAGCTACCCAGCTACACAGTAAGCCATGGAGTACAAAGTAAAGCAAGGTGTATAGAAAAGTAAAAGCCAAAGACAAAAGATAGATGGGATAATTTAAGGAAAGCTGGTGTTGGGTGATGGTGGCACATACCTTTTAACTCCAGCACTCCAGGGGCGGAGGCAGAGGCAGGCAGACCTTTGCCGGGTCAAGCCAGCCTGGTCTACAGAGTGAGTTCCAGGACAGACAGGGCTATACAGAGAACCCTATCTTGAACCCCCCCCCCGCCCAAAAAAAGAAAAAGAAAAAAAAATAAAAGCTGGCTAGAAACAAGCCAATCTAAGGGCTAGCATTCATAAGAAAGAATAGGTCTCCATGTGATTACCTGGGAGTTGGGTGATGGGCTCCCCTAACAGTAAAGAGTTAAAAAAAAAGAACAACCCCCCCAAATATCCAGCTACAATGGGGGAACTGCACTACCTGTTTCAAGAAAGCAGCCCACTCCTTCTCTTAAAGGATCTTGAATTTAACCTCAATCTACTTTTAACAACATATTCCTGCTTCGTGCTTTTGTTACTCAGCATAAATTAGTTTACAAAAAGACAGCTCTTGAATTTGAGAAGACTAATTTCACAAATACTGTGTCATAGGTGCTAATTACTTGGAGTTGCAACATTTCAAATCCGAGAAGAGCTGATCTAGACAATGACTTCATTCTTATAAAAAAAATAGGCATTTTATGGAAATGAAAACAAAAGACAGGCTCACTAAAAGCCACATAGGTGTTGACTGGAACAGTGCTAGACACTAGGTCTTTTTGTATTATCTTTTAGAATATTATGATACGTAAAAATTATATATTTTACTGTGAATCTGATTTTTCAGGATTTACATACTTAATGCTATGCCATCTCCTTGGAGTTCCTCGAAATTCCTTGATTTGGTATATCACTACAGTCTATTGTAGTAATCTTTTTTTGTTTTACAAAAGAGTGGGAGTGTAATGGAAAGAAAAGAGAAAATAGGTAGACAGACAGACAAATAGACACCACCCAATAGAATTTTGTTAGCCGTGTCTCTTCCATGATTTTGGGTGAAGCTTTCATGAACTATGGGCTGACAAGCATCAACAAACAAGGAGGGGAATAGTTTGCAAGCCACCAAATTTACTTGATAAAACTTTGAAATGGCAAAAGTCACTGTCTGCTGTAGAACTCACTTCATTTCAGCTCCTTTCCTCTAGGCCTGCTTCTACAGAGAGACAGACACTGTAAATGCTTTCCAGCCTCCCTTACAGCTAGCTATGGGTGTCTGCTCACAGGGTTCTTAAGAGGTCAGTACCCAGGAGAGTGAAAATTAAATATTAATGGTGGGCGGGCATGACTAATGAAGGTCAGAAGCTTAGACCATGACCAAGGAGGTTTCCTTTAGCTTGGGGATCTTAACTAATATTGTTGCACCACAAACAAATTTTTTTTTAAAGAAGTTGGAACTTGAAAAATGACGTCTACTACAGAATTTGACCTAAGTTGAGGCAAATCAGGCAACTGTAGGACTGTAGTAGCCCAGTGTAGACCCACTTTTAGGATTTATCCAGAGTTGTGCTAATGCACCAGTATCCTGCACACATTCCTTTACTTCCATGCTCAATTTCCCAGTATCTTCTCTCGGTATTGCCTAGAGGACAGGCGGTAGCTGAGCTCAGTGCTGGTGGAGCATGCCTTTAATCCCAGCACTCTGGAGGCAGAGTCAGGTAGGTCTCTGAGTTCAAGGAGAGCCTGGTCTATAAAGGGGATCCCAGGATAGCCAGGACAACACAGAGAAACAATCAAACAAAGGTAGCTGGGTTTAACTATTTCTAAGGCAATTGTAAGATATTATCTTTGGTGATATTGTAATGAAGGAGACTGGACGATGACATATAGAACCTTGTTGACAGACTCAACCCCCTTTAGCTCCATGTCAGCATCCTCTTTACTTGAATGTGAAGGGAATTACATGGCAAAGCTGTCCTTCTTGGGCACAAATTGTCTACAAATTCAGAGAGTTGGAATGTCATTAATTTTTTTTTACATTTATATGTATATATACACACACACACACTACAGTAATCTCACTGGTCCCTAGAATGTCATTTTAATATTTTCTTTGTTTCTGAAAATTGCATAAGGTCTTTTTCTTTCTGGTGAGAATCAAGAATCAGGCCTTATGAACAAATGCATTTCTTTGCTCATTAGGACTTGGGTTGGTCATCATAGATTTGATTTGATAGCTTTAGGAGATCTGTCCTGTCCAGGATAGTATCAACCACACGCTTGGTATTCCTAGAACATAGGCCTGGAACAAATATGTGCTATAAGCATCAAATACAGAGTTCTGGGCTTAGTGTAACAGAGAGAGTGTATTGTTTTTTTAATAAGTTGTTTATATTGAACCAACATACTAGGTTAAGTGAAATATACTATTAACTTCATGTACTTTTTACTTTCAGAAGTCTTACTTCTATAAAATACAAGCACACATGTGTCACCTGTTTTCTTCCTATTGGACAGTATTGATCCACATGAGCATTGGCACATTTGAAATGCTTCTGTTTAAATTCCTTTGGATAGTTCCTTGGGATTCTCCCATGTCCTGCGTGTAGTTCTGGCTAAGGGGAGTCAGCAGGTAGGGTTAGCTTTGTCCCCTGCAGATTAAAAACTCAAGTTTACACAGTGCCATTGGGGTCTCGGGCAAGTCTTGGGATAGAAATAACTTGTCTAGGAAGCAAGGACAGTTAAGAATGATTCCAGGCTGAGGGATACTACAGATTCGTGTTTCAATTTATCAAATTATAATATGAATACTTTTTCTCCTGAAGTTAGAAACACTTAGAATTTTCTCATTCAAACAAATTACAAATACGTGGATTTGCTTATAGACGACTCTGAGAATGACGTTAATGAGAGACTTACAAGACACCTGGTGGCTGTCAAGAACTAGCCCTGAATTTTTCTTTTGCTTCCCAGTGGGTAGCCTGGGGTCCTAGTTTGTCCGGATCAGGAATGTGCCCTGTAGTTGGAGGCCGGAGGAGGGAGCTGGTCCAGGAGGAGCATTGCTTGTCGTCATGGCAACCCGGGAGCAGCAAACAGCCCTGCGTATCCGACGACACTCAGCCGAGGAGGCTACTGAGGAAGGCTGTGTGGCTGGGGACCCTGTCCCTGCACCAGGTCGTGGCCACTGCACGGAGTCCCCGGAGCGCCGTGTCATGGAGAAGCTGGTACTGTGCGCGTTCTACATGAGTGATTCCCGCACCCAGACGACTCAGGGTTCCCAGCTCCACGGGTGGCAGCAGAGGCGAGGGGGTCTGGCATGCTTTTGTTCTGGAGTTAAACTTCGGAAGTTTGGGACTTGAAAACACTTTCATGAGCTTTTTGCGACAAGAGTTGTTGAGGATTTTTGCAGGTTTCCCCAGGCAGCCTGGAGCAGCACCGCCGATTGAGGCACTAAATGTAAACGGGGGGGCCTCAAGGGGCACCTCCTCCCCACCCGGTACCTTCGTCTTTATCCCACTTACTCTCACTGCTAAGCGGACGCTGGTGGTCAGCGACTTAGACTCAAGTCACCAGGTTGTCCCATAGTGAGCATCACAGATATCCAGGTGTGGTAAAGGTCACTTTTGTGTCGTTTGTTGGCTGTTACCAGCTCTCACTAGTCCTTTGTGTTTGGGCAAAAGCAAATGTTTAGTTCCCTTGGAGAGAGGGAGAGAGAAGGGTAGGGCGAGGTAGAGATAGGGTCAGTTTGGTTTAGGGATAAAAGCCCCATTCGGTGGTGGTTTCCTATCCTTGGCACAGCAAGTGAGATGCAGAGAACAAGAGATGCAAGCAAACTAACCTTCTTTTCATTTAGTTTTGCTCCCTTTAAATTGTAGGTTGTTTATTTGTATTTCTTTGGGGCTGAGGAGCCAACTTAGGGCTCTGTGAATGGAGGAGGGAAGAACAATAGCAGAGAACCATACTGGAGCCGTAGTCTTTAGTTTCAGGGATTGTTTCAGAGTAAGAAAAGAATCCACGTAAATTGTATTTGTCTCCAAGGAAGAGTGTATATGTGTGTATTTATAATATATATGTTTCATTTAACCATACCACATATTGCTGCATTACTATAAAAATCAATAAATCAAAAATCAATAAAATATGCAAATTGTATTGTTTAAGAAATGTGAATACATATTTACTGAATGAAGAACAGAGATTATATCAACAGCTTATCTACTTTGGCACTTTCTTCTCTGTAAAATCTTGAACTATTTTAGTTGACAAAATTGTTCATGTTCATCAGGTGCACATGCGAGTTAAGTAGGGTACCACTGAGCTATAAACACAGACTGACGGTAAGTATTGAAATTGTCACGGTTGTGGAGTGACTAAGTGAAGTTAATTCAGGGATGCATTTACACCAATGAGCATCTTTTTTGTTTAAGAGAAAGCAAAATCTGTTCCTACCTGGTGCCCTGAACACAATACCTTGTTCTAAACTTCTGCCACTGTCTTGCAGAATAGATGCCTTAGCCCTAATACTTTCTAATTGTAACTTTGTATCTTTTCCTCTATATACTCTATATACAGTATCTCTCCATACTGGGGTCTGCTCCCATCCTCCAGGTAATTCCATTAGTTCAACATTTTGAGATTCTGCTGGTGAGATCATGTAGGATTTCTCTGTAAATATTTACCTTGTTTAAAAGCGGCTGCTTTGTGCCATGAGCATCTCGCTGTGGGAGACATGTTAATATTGCTGTTTTCTGTAAAATTTATATGCCATAAATACCTGGTGTTTCTGTTTTATCAAAAGTGATACTTGGTTCATCTTACTCTTCTCAATGACCCTTCCATTTTCATCATCTGACAAAGGAAACAGAGACCACACAGCAGTAGGAGCTATGAGCACTGGGAAAAGCAATGACTCGAACTTAAATCCACGTGGCCTGAGATCGCACACGCTTTCCAGGTTTTATCTTGTAAAGCTGTGTCGTGCACCTGCTAGCTTCAAACTGTGGTCTTGAACATTGTTAATTGTGCTCGCTTTAAAAGTTCACCGCCATTTTCTTGGCCTCTAATTTTATCTGGGTGTGGCTCTATTAAAGTTGAAGAACTTAAAATGATCTACTGTTTTAGTTTTGGGTGGTGCTGGGTGATCTAATCAAGGGCCTTGCACATTTTAGGGCTCTTACTACTGAGCTACATCCTTACCCTTGGGCACTCTTTCTAATTTTGTTCTTGTCCTTTAGAGGTAGCGGTATCCCAGGTTTGCTTCTGACTCTCTTTCTTCCTGCCTCAGTCTCCAGACAAGCACCCCCATGCACAGCAAACGTTTAACTTCAACAGCACACCCAAACGTTAACTTGATGTCTGTCTTTTTATCTATCACATTTGCAAAACTTTCAGCCCTGGATGTTGTTGAGAATCATGTTAACAGGCTGGTAAGAAGGCTCTGAGGTCTGTGGGTGAAGGCACTTACTGTCATGACTGAGGATCTCAGTTCAGTCTTCAGGACACACACGGTAGATGAGGAACAATTTTTGCAAGTTCTCCCCTTACCCCACGTGTACACTGTGATGGGCATGCATAAAATCAATCAATCAATGTATAGCATTTAAAAATATTTTTATAAATAAATGGGGGAAAAACAGGATACTAAGGGATTACATTTCTATGAATATGTGTAGAGTGCAAAATTAAAACCACACAACAAAGTATTGGCTAATGACATTAAGTAGAATTTTTTTTTGTTTATTTAAAAATTTCCTGTAATTGCTGGGCAAAGTGGTTCATGCCTTTAATCCCAGTTATCAGGAGGCAGAGGCAGGTGAATCTCTGAGTTTGAGGCCAGCCTGGTCTACAGAGTGAGTTCCAGGACAGCTCTAGAAAGAGCCTGTCTTTTTTCTTTTCTGTAATCAATGCATTTATATACAATTTTGTACCTAGAGAAAGGGCAGAGAATAATGCTTTTACATTGACCATGCAGAAACACATCTGTAATCTCAAAGATTTTAAGTTGTCTGCCAGCTTGGGCTACACCAGGAATCTTTGTCTCATAAAGCAGAAACAAGCAAGAAATAGAATATCCCTTCTAGAAGTTCACATGCCACGCTGAGATAGAGTGTATCCTTTGGTAAATACTTCGTCTGTGTGCATGGGCCACACTTTGTAAATATTCTCTGCAACTCTTGCCATTGCCCCACTTAAGCAAGCAGCTCCCGGTTTAGCTAAATTGCCGCAGAAGGTGGGAAATGTTTCGGGGTCAGTGTGAAGAACACTAAGAGTGACGGAAGGCTGGGCTCAGTCTTGTCTACACAGCATCATTCTCTCAGTGCTCTTCCCTGTCGTCACTGCCCCTAAGCCACGGCTGATGGGGACAGGTTTTGGAGAATTCTCCTGGAGAAATACCATTAATACTGCAAAGGTTTCGGAGGTTACACACCCTGAAGCAAAATATAATGCATAGGGTATCACGTTGCTGAAAACTGATCACGTAGGACTTCACCTTCCACAGGGAGGGCGGGGCTCCTTGCCCCTCTTATGTCTGGGTAATGGAATTCATGAAGCCAGTCTTAGTATCAGAGAAAAGATCCCGTGAACACGGCTATTTCGAGGAACTGCATCTTCCTGGCTGCTTGAAAGACTCCAGGAAGAAGCTCACCTGTTACATTTTCCCATTCTGTTGTGTTTAGCTGTTTCCTGGCTCAGGGCCACAGCGGGTGTTTATTTATACCCTATGCTGTTTGCATTGGCTTTGTGTCTGTGGCCGTCAACAAACAGGCAAAAAAAAAAAAAAAAAAAAGAGAGGAACAGCTCTAGGTTACTGTGTTTAGGAATAAAAACCGGTGGCAGAACTCATGAGTCAATCATCTGCCAAGGATATTTTTATCTAGCAGATCGTTTCTCCTGCAGGGAAACCAGCCTGCAGGCCTCCTGCGGCTCCTTTTGTCAGCTGCGGTCAGGCCAGGTCGGCCTTGGCGCTTCGCGTCCCACCTGTGCTCTGAAGGCCGTGGAGTTGGCTGAATGCATGCTTTTCTTTTGCTTTCCCTTCTCTCTGGAGAAAATATTCAGAAAATGCAGCTCAAAAAGGGAAGGTATTAACTACACTTGAGCAGTTCAGTTCAATTTAGCAAACACTTGTCAAGTCCCTACTGTGTTTGAGCACAACGGGCTCACTCTGGGAAACAGTGCTTCTCGCCTTCCTGCTCTTTTTCTCCCTCCCTTCTGTTATTAATTTCTGCATTCCCTTCTCTCTTTCCCTTTCTCCTCTCCTTCCTTCCTTCCTTCCTTCCTTCCTTCCTTCCTTCCTTCCTTCCTTCCTTCCTTCCTTCCTCCTTTCCTTCCTTCCTCCTCTTTCTCTTCTCTGTTCTCCTTTCCTTTATATTTTGCTTTTGTTGTCTCATTTTCCTTCTTGCCCCTTCTCTGTCCTCCTTCCCTCATTTCTTTGTCTGTCTTTCCCTCTTTCCCTTCATATACATTACCGCGCATGCCCCCCCAGGTTTATTTTGCATGCCTGTGTATTGGCCAGAGTCTGTCTCTCTCTTCCTGTGTCTGAAGGTTTACTTTGCATGGTTTGAATATTGGCCCTAATATACCCCCCATGTACGTGTGTGGACTGTGCAAATTTACTTTGCATATGTATATATTGGCCAGAGTCTGTCTTCCTGTGTATGTGCGCACATTTATTTTGCATGTGCATGTATTGGCTGGGGCGTCTCTCATATATCAGGCTCCATCTTGTATTTTGTGACTGGGTTTCTTAATGAGCCTGTGGCTCAGTGATGGCTCAGTTAGGCAAGCTGGTCTGAGAGCCTTTAGGGTCTTCCTGTCTCTCCCTGCTGCTGTGGGGGTTGGGCTTATAGGTGTGAGCCACTGCTCACATGAAAGTTTTACCTGGGTACTGGGGATCTGAATGCAGATCCCCAGCCTGTGCAGCCAGCACTTTCCCCAATGCATCATGTCTTTAGTCCATACATTTCTTAGAAACCCTTTGCTTAAAATTGCCCTTTGTGACTCTGCAGCATCTCAGATGCTTACTATGCAATTAATGATGCTTTCCTTTATTTTCTTTTGAACAAATAAACAGTTGTGGCTCTTGTTGAGTTGATGCCCGACTTGCAGTGAGCTGGACCATCTCCAGGATATGGGATGTGGAGTGGTGTGGTACTTGTCCACTTCTGTGAGGCATCTGTCCAGAGTTGCTGCTCAGTGAAAGCTCCTTCCTACTGCAGACAGGACAGCGTTATACTCAAATTTCCACAGAGCAGCCTTGCTGCCCTGAGAGCAGACGTGCAGAACTGGCTGTTTTGAAGCAGCTTCCAGGTCAGGTCAGCAGGGTAAGACTGTGGGACAGGGGCCAAGATGGCATCTACCACAGGATATGGTCCTGGACTTTTGAACATTGAAATAAAATTTAACAGTCTTCCTCTTGGAAAGCTGTAGGCTGGGTGGGTGTGTAGTGGACTTTCTTGGACCACCAGTCCCCAAGTCCACACCATGCATTCCAGGACGACTCAGTCCTGTCCTCAACACTCACAGACTGAAGTCTAACTTCCCAATCTCCTCAGTGCCCGAGATGTGACTGTATTTGGACAGCCTGTCTTTCTGAAAGAGAACACACGGGGCCCTAAGTCTGGACTCTGATCCCATCGGACTGCCCTTCTCTTAAAAAAGAGATGATTAGAACACGGATGTACCTAGAAGGAAAGATTGATCACGTGAAGTCCTAGTGTGAAAATAGCCATCTGCAAGCCAAGGGGAGAGGCCTCACAGAAAGCACCCTGGAGGCACCATGATCTTGGGCTGCGGTCTTTAGAGCCAAGGGAAGATTAGCTTTTGATACAGTTCAACACGCCTCTTTTAGGAGGAAAGGGCACGAAAAATGTCCTGTTGATAAACTTAGCTGAAGCCAAACTGCTGCTGTTTGGGAATCTAGAGCCCCTGGGCAGGGTGCCTCCATTTTGCTTGGATCTCAGAATAGCTCTGTAGCTTATCACTGTCCCCTCTTTTGCCCTCTGGCCTCTCTGTATTTGGCAATAAAGGTCTTTAATTAGCTCGCTCACAGCTCCCCACAGAAAGGTGGATGTCACTGGGTGTTCCTTAGTATCCTCTGTTCTACCTCTTTCACATAACGGTGGCTGGATGAGAAGAGCTGGCCTAGACCTTGACTTGACAGTCCTATTTCATGGTAGCAAATATTTAAACAGATGATAAAGTAGAAACATTAGAGGTATTTCTGAACAGGGATTACAGCTCTGAGGTAGAGGTTTGCTTAACATGCACAAGACCCTGGGCTCAGTTTCATCTCCCACTGCCCCCAAGGAAAAGTTTTTACTTTCAAATGAAAGAAAGCCAGGCTCTCGAAGTTGGAAAATGTTCCAGTTACCATTGTTACGCAGCAGATCAAATGCAAACTTACTGACTTAAAAATGGCACTTGTCTCTGGCTTGCCCTTATTGCATGCCAGCCGCGTGGTCCTGGCTTGGTGAGGGGGTCTACCAGGTAGCTCCTGAAGCCTGGAGTATCTGGGATTAGCCCTTCAGCTGGCTCTTTCCATTGTTCATATAGCTGTGTGGAGTGTCTCTGCAGGGATTGCTTTGGGCTCCCCACAGCAGGGTGGCTGCAGGCAGGGACAACTCTCAATGTGCCTGAAAACTACAAAAAGTGATTGGACCTGGCCAAGAAAGTTACTTCTGTTCTACCCTATGGATCAAAGCAGGGCCAATCTCCCTGTCTTAGCTACTGTTCTATTGCTGTGAAGAGACACCATGACTAAGGCAATTCATAAAAGAAAGCATTTAATTGGGGCCTTGCTTACAGTTTCAGAGGGTGAGTTCATGATGGCTATGGTGGGAAGCAGACAACCAGGCTCTGGAGCAGTAGCTGAGAGACCAACAGAGAGCAGGTGGGAGGGGTGGGGAGGGCGGAGCCTGATGAGGGCTTTTGGAACCTCTAAGTCCACCAGATAACACAGCTCCTCCATCGAGGTCACACCTCCTAATCCTTGTCAAACAGTTCGTCAGCTGGGGACTAAGCATGCAAACAAATGAGCCTATGGGGGTCATTCTTATTCAAAACATCATTCCCTCTCATCTCAGTCAGGGTTTCTATTGCTGCTGTTGCAATGACACCATGACCAAAAAGCAAGTTGGGGAGAAAAGGGGTTTATTTGACTTACTCCTCCTTATCTGGTTCATCACCGAAGGAAGTCAGGACAAGAACTCAAACAGAACTGGAACCTGGATGCAGGAACTGAGGCAGAGACCATGGAGGGGAGCTGCTTACTGAATTGCTACCCCTGGTTTGCCCAGCCTGCTTTCTTATAGAACCCAGAACCACCAGCCCAGGGATGGCTCCACCCACCATGAGCTGAGCCCTCCCTCAGTTATTACTAATTGAGAATATGCCTTACAGTTGGATCTCATGGAGGCATTTCCTTAACTGAGGCTGCTTCTGTTATGCCCAGTCTGGGGGGGATCCCAAAAGACCACCAGGGAGATCGACTCACCGAAATGCAAGACAAGGTTTATTGTGTGTAATACAAGTGGGCAGGGACCTCCTCTCAGCAGCAGTAGCAAAAGGAGGGACCCCACCCTTCTAGAGGGCATTATTTAAAGACAAAAAATCAGAAAAGTTACATTAGCAGGGGGTGTACTGGTAGGTGACCCCATCTAAAATGATTGGAATGTTAGGAATTTCCTTTGGATGGTCTGTTCCTGGGTGGTGCCTGGGTAGTCTCAGTTTGTAGTCTTTATAGGAAGAAGGTATTGCCTCAGGGTAAACTACTGAGACTCAGGCCTCTATTGAGCTTGTGTTGGTTGGGTCCTACACTTCTTCTCTGATGACTCTAGCTTGTGTCAAGTTAACACACAAAATGGGAGGCATTTCAATGGGAGGCATATGTGGGATGTTACTTTGAGGGTCTTTGTAACCCCAAAGACACCAATGAGCATGAGAACAGGGAGGAACAGGGAGGATGTCTTGGTCTTTGTGACCAGGGCTAATGTTCATCTCTTGGATGAGCTTTAGCTTGCTACTAGGCCTTGCTGTTGACTGACCACCATTCTGTTGACTGAGGTTTCTATCTTGCCTGGTTCCCACAATCATTAAGTCCCAGAGAAATCACACAGAGGTCTACATTAATTACAAAATGATTGGCCTATTAGCTCAGGTTTCTTATTAACTCTTTCTCTTTTTTATTTTTTTAAAATAATCTACGTGTTTTCTTTTTCTTTTTTTAGCAGATAATTTATTACTTTATAAATAATACCATTCAAAATTTCCACTTCCTCCCCTCCTCCGACTTCCCTCCCACTCTCCCACTCACCCTCTCCTATCCCCCTCCAGTCCTAAGAGAGGGCAGGGTACCCTGCCCTGTGGGAATCCAAGGCCCTCCCCCATCCATCCAGGCTTAGGAACTTATGCATCCAAATAGAATAGGATCCCCAAAAGCCAGTACATGCAGTAGAGACAAGCCCCAGTGCCATTATCATTGGCTTCTCAGTCTGTTCCAATTGTCAGCCACATTCAGAGGGTCCAGTTTGATCCCATGCTCATTCAGTCCCAGTCCAGCTGGATTTGGTGAGCTCCCATTAGCTCAGGCACACTGTCTCAGTGGGTGGACCAAACCCCTCATGGTCCTGACTTCCTTGCTCATATTCTCCCTCCTTCTGCTCTTCAACTGGACCTTGGAAGCTCAGTCCAGTGCTCTGATGTAGATCTCTGTCTCTGTCTTCAATCGTTGCAGGATGAAGGTTCTATTCAAGATAGTCATCAGTCTGACTATGGGACAAGGCCAGTTTAGGCACCCTCTCCTCCACTGCCCAGGATCTTAGCTGGGGACATCCCTGTGGACACCTGGAAACCCCTCTAGAGCCACGCCTCTTGCCAACCTCAAAATGGCTCTCTTAATTAAGATTTCTTCTTCTTTGCTCCCATATCCATCCTTCCTCCATCTCAACCATCCCACTCCTGCAAGCTCTCCCCAATTCTTCCCTTCTCCTTTCTCTCTCCCTCTTTCCCATTCTCCCCTCCCCACCCTCATGCTCCAACTTTTGCCTGGTGATCTTGTCTGCTTCTAATTTCCAGGAGGATCTATATATGTTTTTCTTTGGGTTCATCTTATTACTTAGCTTTTCTAGGATCGCAAACTATAGGCTCAATGTCCTTTGCTTATGGCTAGAATCCACAAATGAGTGAGTACATACCATATTCATATTTTTGGGTCTTGGTTATCTCACTTAGGATAGTGTTTTCTATTTCCATCCATTTGCATGCAAAATTCAAGATGTCATTGTCTTTTACTGCTGAGTAGTATTTTAATGTGTATATATTGCACACTTTCTTTATCCATTCTTCCATTGATGGGCATCTAGGTTGTTTCCAGCTTCTGGCTATTACAAATAATGCTGCTATGAACATAGTTGAACAAATGCTTTTATAGTATGATACCATCTCTTGGGTATATTCCCAAGAGTGGTATTGCTGGATCTTGAGATAGGTTGACTCCCAATTTTCTGAGAAACCGCCACACTGATTTCCAAAGTGGTTGCACAAGTTTGCATTCCCACCAGCAATGGATGAGTGCTCCCCTTATACCACATCCTCTCCAGCATAGGCTATCATTGGTGTTTTTGATTTTAGCCATTCTGACAGGTGTAAGATGGTATCTCAAAGTTGTTTTGATTTGCATTTCCCTGATAGTTAAGGAAATTGAACATGACCTTAAGTATCTTTTGGCCATTTAAAATTCTTCTGTTGAGAATTCTCTGTTCAGATCATTACCCCATTTTTTTAATTGGGTTATTTAGAATTTTAATGCCTAGTTTCTTGAGTTCTTTATATATTTTGGAGATCAGACCTTTTTGTCTGATGTGGGGTTGGTGAAGATCTTCTCCCATTCAGTAGGATGCCTTTTTGTTTTAATAACTGTGTCCTTTGCTTTACAGAAGCTTCTCAGTTTCAGGAGGTCCCATTTATTCATTGTTGCTCTTATTGTCTGTGCTACTGGGGTTATAAGTAGGAAGTGGTGTCCTGTGCCCATGTATTGCAGGCTATTTCTTACTTTCTCTTCTATCAGTTTCAGTGTGGTCAAATTTATATGGAGGTCTTTAATCCATTTGGATGTGAGTTTTGTACATGGTGATATATATGGATCTATTTTCATTCTTCTACATGTTGACATCCAGTTATGCCAGCACCATTTGTTAAAGATGCTTTCTTTCTTCCATTGTATAATTTTAGCTTCTTTGTCAAAAATCAGGTGTTCATAGGTTTATGGATAAATATCCAGGTCTTCAATTTGATTCCATTCGTCAACGTCTCTGTTTTTATGCCAATACCAAGCCGTTTTCATTACTGTAGCTCTGTAATAGAGTTTGATGTCAGGGATAGTAATGCCTCTGGAAGTTGCTTTATTGTATAGGATTGTTTTGGCTATTCTGGGTTTTTTTGTTTTTACATATAAAGTTGATTATTGTTCTTTCAAGGTCTGTGAAGAATTTTGTTGGGATTTTGATGGGGATTACATTGAATCTATAGATTGCCTTTGGTAGAATTGCCATTTTTACTATGTTGATGCTATCAATCCAAAAGCATGGGAGATCCTTTCATTTTCTGGTATTCTCTTTAATTTCTTTCTTCAAAGCCTTAAAGTTTTTGTCAAATAGATCTTTCACTTCCTTTGTTATTGTTACCCCAAGATACTTTATGCTATTTGTGGCTATTGTGAAAGGTGATGTTTCTCTGATTTCCCTCTCTGCTTCTTTATCCTTTGTGTATAGGAGGACTACTAATTTTTTTTTGAGTTGATCTTGTATCCTGCCACATAACTGAAGGCATTTATCAGCTGTAGGAGTTCTCTGGTAGATTTTTTGGGATGACTTATATATACTATCATATCATCTGCAAATAATGAAAGTTTGACTGCTTCCTTTCCAATTCGAATCCCCTTGATCTCCTTATGTTGTCTTATAGCTATTGCTAGAACTTCAAGCACTGTATTGAAGAGATATGGAGAGTGGACAGCCTTGTCATGTTTTTGATTTTAGTGGAATCACTTTGACTTTCTTTCCATTTAATTTGATGTTAGTTGTCAGCTTGCTGTATATTGCTTTTATTATATTTAGATATGACCCTTGTATCCCTAATCTCTTCAAGACCTTTATCATAAAGGGGTGTTGAATTTTGTCAAATGCTTTTTCAGCATCTAATGAAATGATCATATGTTTTTTTTCTTTCAGTTTACTTATATGATGGATTACATTGATAGATTTTCAGATGTTGAACCAGTCCTGCATCTCTGGGATGATGCCTACTTGATCATAATGGGTGATTTTTTTTATGTGCTCTTGGATTCAGTTTGCCAGTGTTTTATTGAGAATTTTTGCATCGAAGTTCATGAGTGAAATTGATCTGTAATTCTCTTTCTTGATTGAGTCTTTGTGTGGTTTTGGTATCAGGGTAACTGTAGCTTCATAAAAAGAGTTTGGCAATGACTCTTCTGTTCTGGTAGAATTCTGCACTAAAACCATGTGGTCCTGGGCTTTTTTTGGTTGGGAGGTTTTGGATGACAGCTTCTATTTCCTCGTGAGTTATAGGTTTATTTAAATTGTTCACCTGGTCTTGATTTAATTTTGGTATATGGTATTTATCTAAAAAACTGTTCATTTCTTTTATATTTTCCAATTTTGTGGCATACAGGCTTTTGTAGTAAGACCTAATGATTCTCTGAATTTCCTCAGTGTCTGTTGTTATATCCCCCTTTTCATTTCTGATCTTGTTAATTTGAGTGTTCTCTCTCTGCCTTTTGATTAGTTTGCATAGGGGTTTGTCAATCTTGTTGATTTTCTCAAAGAACCAGCTCTTTGTTTCATTGATTCTTTGTATTGTTTTCTGTGTTTCTATCTTGTTGATTTCAGCCCTCAGTTTGATTATTTCCTGTCTTCTACTCCTTCTAGGTGAGTCTGCTTCTTTTTTTTTCTAGAGCTTTCAGGTGTGCTATTAAGTCTCTATTGTGAGCTTTCTCCATTTTCTTTATGTGGGCATTTAGTGCTATGAACTTTCCTCTTAGCACTGATTTCATGGTATCCCATAGGTTTGGTATGTTGTGTCTTTTTTTTCATTGAATTCAAAGAAGAATTTAATTTCTTTATTTCTTCCTTGGCCCAGGGGTGGTTCAGTAGTTGACTGTTCAGTTTCCATGAGTTTGCAGGCTTTCTGGGGGTGGAATTGTTGTTAAATTCTAACTTTACTCCATGGTGATCCGATAAGACACAGGTGGTTACTCCAAACTTTTTGTATCTGTGGATGTTTGCTTTGTTAATGAGTATGTGATCAATTTTTGAGAAGGTTCCATGAGTTGCTGAGAAGAAGGTATATTCTTTCCTATTTGGGTGGAATGTTCTATAGATGTCTGTTAAGTCCATTTGATTCATTACTTCTGTTTTTTCTCTTATTTCTCTGTTAAGTTTCTGTCTGGTTGACATGTCCATTGGTCAAAGAGAAATCTCCTACTATTAGTGTGTGGGGTTTGATGTGTGATTTGAGTTCTAGTAATGTTTCTTTTATATATGTGGGTGCTTTTATATTAGTAGCATATTCAGGATTGAGACATCATCTTGATGAATTATTCCTGTTATGAATATAAAGTGTCTCCATCTCTTCTGATTCATTTTAGTTTGAAATCTATTTTGTTAGTTATTAGTACAGCCATACCTGCTTGTTTCTTAGGTCCATTTGCTTGGAAAACCTTTTCCTAACCCTTTACTCTGAGATAATGTCTGTCTTTGTGGTTGAGGTGTGTTTCTTGTAAACAGCAGAATATTGGGTCCTGTTTTCATATCCATTCTCTTAACCTGTGCCTTTTTACAGGTGAATTGAGTCCATTGATATTAAGCGATATTAATGATCTCTGGTTGTTAACTCTGATTAATTTTTTGGTGGTAGTGTTTGTGTGTTTCCTGTCTTTGAGTTGTGTTGGTGGAGGGTTGTCAGATGTCTGTGCTATTGTGGGTTTTGTTGGCTTCCTTGGGTTGAGGTTTTCCTTCTAGTACTTTCTGTAAGGCTGAGTTTGTGGATATGTTCTGTTTAAATCTGTTTTAGTCATGGAATATCTTGTTTTTTCCATTGATGGTGAAAGAAAGCTTTGCTGGGTATAGTAGTCTGAGCTTGCATCTGTGGTCTCTTAGTGTCTGCAGCACATCTATTCAAGACCTTCTGGCTTTCATGGTTTCCATTGAGAAGTCATGTGTAATTCTGATAGGTTTACCTTTATATATTACTTGACCTTTTTCCTTTGCATCTCTTAATATTCTTTTTTTATTCTGTATGTTTTGTGTTTTGATTATTATATGTGAGGGGATTTTTTTTTTTATCTAGTCTGTTCGGTGTTCTGTGTGCTTCTTGTACCTTCATAGGATTATCTTTCTTTAGGTTGGGAACGTTTTCTTCTACAATTTTGCTCAATATATTTTTCTGGGCCTTTGAGCTGGAATTCTTCTTCTTCTACTACTCCTATTATTCTTAGGTTGGTCTTTTCATGGTGTCCCAGATTTCCTGGATGTTTTGTGTTAAGAATTTGTTGAATTTGATATTTTCTTTGATCAAGAGTTTATTTCCTCTATAGTATCTTCAGCGTCTGAGATTCTTTCTTCCTTTTTAGGTTTGTTTTTATTATTTTTAATTTTTTAAAAAAGATTTATTTATTTATTTATTATGTATTCAGTGTTTTGCCTGCATGTATCCCTGCAGGCCAGAAGGGGCACCAAATCTCATTACAGATGGTTGTGAGCACATGTGGTTGCTGGGAATTGAACTCAGGACCTTTGGAAGAGCAGGCCAAGCTCTTAACCACTGAGCCATCTCTCCAGCCCTATTATTTTTAATTTTGTGTGTATGTGTGTATGTGTATTCTGGGACCCACAATGTCTGTAAGACATGTGTGTATGCTTGACTACTGAGCCATCTCTCTAACCCTTCCCTTCCTTTTTTATAACTCCCTGAATTCAGGTAGGGCTGGCCACATGTACGGGAGTGTGGGTCCATCCACTGGAGCCTGGGAAACCTACCAGTGGCCGCAGTTTCAAAGAAGAATGTTCCTCCCTCCTCTAGCAGCCAATAGCTCCTCAGTGAAGGGTGGGGCCTGGCGACCACCTCCTTCTTTGCTAGAATTTTGATCATGTATAGGGTTTGTGCTGATAATCACCAAAGCTGTGAGTTCATGAGTACGACAGCCATTTAGAGAGACTGGTTTTTATACAGTTTACAAGCAACACTTTCAGACATTAGATTTGACCAGACAAGAGAAAAGATTGGAATCTCATTGATCAAAATTGAAATTTTTTCTTCTTTTGAGACTATTTCTATTTTTTTATTTTTGATAACCCGATGCACGCTTCCTTGTGTTGGTGTGTGCATGAGCGTGCAGGCACACGTGGAGGCTAGAGAAAGTGTTGGATCCCTTGGAGCTCCAGTTACAAGAATGACCCTCGGCAAGAGCAGTGTGTGTTCTTAAGCCCCGCGCCGTCTTCCAGCCCTAAGCCTTTTCTTGACAGCGTGACTGCACCATTGCAAACGCGCTGCTCTGGGTTAAGTGTGGTTTGAATGAGTCCCCAAAAGTTCATGGACAGGAGACTTGGTCTCCAGTGGGCCAGGTGAAGGCAGCCGAATCTTTGAGAAGTGAGGTCTAGAGAAAGGTAAACATGAGGGACTGAGTTCAGTCTCCAGCACCCCTTTAAAAGTCAGGCATGGGGACACTCAGCTGTCATCTCAGTGCTGAGGAGGCAGAGCTGAGGGGTTACTTGGCTGGCCAGCCTAGCCCAGTCAATGAACCACTGATTCAGTGGCAAGCTCCGCCTCAAAAAAATAAGTAGACTAATTGACCAAAACAGGGAACACAACCTCTGCCGTCTACATGCATGCATGAGCATGCACACATACATGCCTGCATGTGCACACACCTGCATAAACACAAAAAATAAAGAAACAAGACGAGGGTCTTAATTTTTGAAAAGGTTTAAACTTCTCATTGGGAAGCCCAGCATGCCATGAGGGACTGAAAACCCCAAGCAAGCTGAAACGAACCCAGCACAAAATGCCCATGATTATCATGGCAGGAAAGCACAGGCGAATCAGTGTGCGGTGAAGCCTCAAACTGGCCTGTACAGCGGCTCTGGGTCTTGACTGTGATGCTTCATGCCTGTGCTTTCCTGATCACTGTCCTCCAGTCTGCATGGACTACGGTTCCCAGCAGCCCCTATGTGATGGACAGTTGCTGCTGAAGGTGAATTATGGCAGAGAATCCAAGCAGCTGTTCTCAATGACCCTAAGCAAGCAGCCAGACAGCCGTGTGACGGAAGAAAATTGACAGGAAAAGGCAGTAATGGCAGCAGACAGACGGTTAGGCAAGCAGGTTTATAAATGCTCTCCTGCAACAAGAAGGAAGAAGTGGACGGGGGCTCTCAGACTGAGGTCTGTCCTAGTCAACCTAGTGCAGTTTCCTTGCCCATTTCAGCTTCGGCATGGGGAACACTGTCCACCTGTGGTATGAGTCCTTGGCAGGTAGTAAGATTCCATTGCTTTCCCTGTTACATCAGGCTGTGATCTTGTGTAACTGCTGTGCCAGGGGTTGGCCATCATGTTGTATTTGAGATGTGCAATCAGTCGTTTATAACAGGGCTCTTCTGTTCCGCATGTGTTCATCATGATGTGATTATTTCACCAAGGTCTCAGTGTAAGTCTACATTTCTGTAGCCCGCTGTTTGCTTCATTTGGAACTTGTCTAGGAATGTCACTGTAACTGATGATTCGGACGGCAGTGTCTATTTTGGAAGAAAGTTATCTTTGGGGGTGGAGGGAATCTTGGACATGTCTCTAGACATAAGAGACAGGAGTTGAGGGGGTAGCATGCTGAGAGATGGAACATGGCTCCCTGAAGCTCTTTGGGGCGGGGCAGTGGTAGCTGAATGGTAAGGCACCAGAGAAGAGATGTGGGCCCAGGATAGGAAGGGCAGCTTGGGCTTAGTGTATGGATGACCTCTCCAGGGCAGAGGTGAGCAGGAGACAGCTCGAGAGTGGGGGAATTGGACATTGGACATTGTCTTTCCCCTTTGGACTGCTGAGGAGATTCTTTCCTTACAAGGCCCTTTGCCATCTTGTGGATTTGAGCAAGGGCCTGTGCTGCGTACCCAGCACCCCTGATGAAGTACGTGAGAGTTGGAGGTGATCTTGGGTCCCTCAGTCTCTGGGGTCTGCTCTTGTTTCGGGAAGGGATTAGTGTAGCTCTCACGTAGTCCAGCAGGAGGGCCTGAGGGCTGTCTGGCAGAGGCATCATTCTGTGGAGCCTGACTTCACAGAGCAAGGCTGCTCCCAGAGTCATTCAGGAGAAAATCTGTTCTCATAGCTGTGTTTCTACCTCACATAGGTCATTTCCTGAAGAGGGTCTACAGGATTCACTTTGTGTCCTTTCGCTACCTTGGAAACACCTGTTTCTGACCATCCCAGTGCTAAGCATTCTGGGCAAGTAAAAATCCTCATGGCACAACCCTTTCGTGACTCTAGATGCTATGCAATCTATATGGTTATATTTACAATCGATATTACAGGGACCACAGTATTTGATTTTCCTTTTGCTCAGAGAATTGATTTCAGAGCCTTTGTATATACAATTTTGCCCAGGCTTATGTAGACCCAGATAGTTAAAAATGAAAAACTACCCAGACAATTCATTTATCTTGAAAATACGTTCCACCTGCTTAAAGAAAAAATTTAGAGTGTAATAAAGACACAGGGTATTTAGATCCTTTCCTAACGTGTGCTGGCATCTGCCTCGTGAACACGCTTGTTCATTAACTTCAGGATGGTTTTGGAATCTAATTTTGTCCTAACTGGAATTGGTGTGTTTCTTGGGTAAAGCTGAGCATGTGCACACAGGGCTCACCCAAGAAGAAGGGGTACTACAGGTTCTGTGGAGGGCATTCACCATGCTCCGTGTCTGTGACATTCTGTTGCCTGGTGATTGGACTGCAACTAATAGCTGCAGAAATGCTTTGAGGGTGCTAATGAGTAACAGAAATAGACTTCCACTTCTCAAAAAAGGAGCTTTGGTGTTTCTGGGGCTAATTAAAGTGCCTGGAGGGTAAGTGGGTCACCGCCTAGCCATCTCTATATGCCACTGGTTTGGAATGGAGAAAGCTGCTTAAGCTTCACTGTGGGGCTTTTAATCACGTCTTGGTAACTATGCAGATATACACCTTGTGAGCTAATGTTTTAAATCTTATTATGAAGATTTTAAAAAGGTTAATTACATATTTTCACTCTCTTGACCTCCTTTTAGTCTTTGAAAATGATAGCGTTGCTGAGAGTGGAAACCAGTTTCTTCTCAGGTCTTCATGATATCTGTTGCATCGGCATAGCTTCATGACAGGGGAATCCCGGGATGGAAATGTGTTCCCATAGCGGGTTTGCCTTCTTTTGGTATTTTTTGCGTGTATGTATCTGTTCATGTTCATGTGGGTGCACATGCATATACTTGTGTGTGCATGTCTGTGTGAGTGAACATGCATTTGCATGTTCATATTCATATGAGTAAAGGTGTATGTGTGTAGGGGATGTGAGCAGGGAGGATGGGAGAGTGCTCCTTGAACTCTTGCCTTCCTATCGGTAAATGCTTTACTTCATCATGTAAGCAAAGCACATACATAAAATAATAAAAAAAAATTAAGTAAAGACACTATTTCATTTAGGTGCACATCCTGATGCTGACAGAGCAGTATGGATTCCCTAATTACTAGTGGCCTACCACCCTCTGTCCGAGGGAAACAGTTCCCTGGATGATGTTCTAGATCATTCCCAGTCAGGCTCAGTGTTCAGGTGCTACACAACCTAATAAATATTTCAGTGTCAGGAGGTTATTGATCTGACATGGGTCTCACGGGGCTAAGCCTGGGCCTGTAAGAGATGCCTGGAGGCTCTGGGCCTGGGCCTGGAAGCTCAGGGGAGGATCCTTCCTCTGGCTTTTCCCAGTGTCTAGAGGCCACTGTGTGCCCTGACTCCCATCATCTTCAATTGTGCTTCTCAGGGCGTCTTTCCCTGACCCTCATCCTACCTTTCACTTTCTAGTACATGGACCCCATGAATGCCCTGAGCTCATCTGGATAGTCCAGAGCGTTTTTTTGGTGTTGACGCCAGTTGACTGCTAACTTCACTTCTCCCTGCAGCCTAAACTCCCCCTTTCTAGGTGTGGGAATATATCTGCAGGTTCTGCGGGGTTGAGACAACACGCTCTCGGAACACAGCTCTCCTACGACAGGGATCTGCTGTTACCAGCCGCCTGCTTCTGAAAATTTCCTCGGGGACTGAGAAAGATGTAGGCTTACAGGATTTCAGATTTTCTACCTCCTGCGAAACCTTAGCTGATGGCCTTGGAAGTAATTTTTGAGTACTTTCTTCCCTCCCAACGATGCAGGAGATGAGCCAGTGGAAGCCTGGACACTGAGCACTCCCATAGCCCACAGCTATCACAGTGCGGTTCAGGACCCCTGGGAGCCTCACATCCTTCCAAGCAGTCCGTGAGGTGCGAGCTGTGTTCATATGCACACTGGCCATCCCACCAGGACACTACCCTACTGCTTTGATGCTGATGGAGGAGTGTGTTTGCGTATTTTTAGCTTCCGTGTAGTAAATATCAGTACTATAAATCCACATACATAAAATATATTGTCAGAGTCTGTGGCAAATTTTAAGAGTGAAAAGTGTTCTGAGTCCTAAAATATTGAGACCGTTTTCTCTGTGTTGAATGCCCTCAGCCTGCATGTTTGGTTGGGAGCAGGTTTGGGGCACTGCCTAGAGGAGTGGACTCGCCCATAAGCTCAGTTAAAGAGAAGTAAACTCTACTTTGGGAGGTGCCTTTTATTGTACTTTTTTGGCACGTGTGGAAAGACACGAGACACGAACGAACCCACGCAAGAAGATTTATTAGAGGGGTGTGCTCAGGGCCAGAGGAAACGTGAGGAGAGGGGGAGGAGAAAGAGAGCGAGGGAATGGCGCCTCTGACTTTTAAAGACCACGCTGCTCATGTGCAGACGGCTCGCGTAGGTGCGTCAGACGCTGGTGACGCAAATGGCAGGCAACCCAGGCTTTCGCACATGCGCACAGTGGTGAGGATAGCCACGCATGCGCGAGCATGGGTCACACCCCCAAGAGGCTGCCTTTTTGACCCAGGGGTGGGGCTTCACGGGCAGCCAAATACCAATACCTTTGGTCCTGACTTCATCAAGAATCATGGGCTGAACCCTTACGTCCACTCCGATGGTGTCCTCATGTCTGACCCCAACCATAAAATTATTCCATTACTACTTCATAACTGTAATTTTGTTGCTGTTATGGATTGTAATGTAAGCATCTGTTCCCAGGGGGTCACGACCCACAGGTTGAGAACCCCTGTCGTAAAGGCTTTCATGTAATGGTTAGATAGGATCAATGAAACATTCCCGACTCACATGAGTTTTTCTGAAATCTAGTTTTTGTTGGAATATGAGGTTGCTCTGAATATAGAGCTTAGAGGAAACTGTAACAGACAGAAGTGCTCTGAAATGTTGGATCATCTGGGCCATCCCTTCTCATTGGAGATTTTTCACGGGTTCTTCCTCTATCAAACCTTATTTTTCTTAACCTGTAAGGAATCTACAGCCCCTCGTCAGTCAGCCTCATTGTGCGATTCCTGGAGGCAGGATCGTCATTTTGGACGGAGGTAGAGGTAAGAGCCAGTGGCTGCTTGTTTTGCTCTTCTGACTTTCAGGTTGAGCCCCACTTTCTGATTTTGGGTTTCTATAAATCGTGCTACACCAGTCCTGTTAGAGCTTTTCTTAAACATTATTTTTAATCATTCATTGAGAATATCATGCAATGTACTTTGATCGTATTCACCCCCAGCTCCTCCCCTTACTTCTCTCAGGTCCCCCTCCCCTTCCGACTCCAGCACCTTCATGTCCTCTATTAAAACTTTAACCCATATGCTTCACCATGTGGGGCAGTCTACTGGAATGTAGCCCACCTACCAGGAACCAAGGCCCTGAAGAAATTGACTCCCTCTCCCCTAGAAGCTGTCTACTATCCATATTTCCTTCCCTAATTCCTGCTAGAGTTTGCATGAACATGAATTGGGAACCAGGAAAACTCTAGGATTTTCATTTCTTTGTGCAGTGGTCTTAGGTTTTTTACCATCCACCCCAGATAATACACACACACACACACACACACACACACACACACACACACACACACACACACACACCAACTAGGCATATGCATGGATGCTTAATCCACAGGAAATGGAGGTTGTGGAAGCGTTCCAAATTCACTGAGAAATGTAAAGGAAAGCAGCTGAGAGTGCATGGTACACTCCCTCGAGGCTGTGCCAGCCAAGAGTTCTTGCAGCAGTCACGTGGCTCCAGGGGGCGTGGCCTGCTGCCTTCTCCTTGCCCTGTGCAAAACCACAATTGCCCCCTCCTCTAAGTACAAGTCCACATGTCTGGATGCTTTCCAGTTATCCGAAGAAAGACTGCATGAGATGAAGACAATAGAGAAATTAAGACAATGGACCTTGGAGGGAGGGGCTAACAAATCTCCCATGTCAGATCAATTTAGGAAAAATTGACGTGTTTATTGTTACACAGTAAGATACAGATATTGCTCCAGGGGACCTCAGACCATGTGGTGGGAAGCTTACCCATGGCAGTCACCCACAGTTTGTAGAGCACAGAGGGGCAAGCAGCTTGTTCTTTTTAGGATGAGTTATCAGTCCCTATTGTTTTTCTGTGGTGGGAGGAGGGGCCGAGAACTGCTTACAACACTGTTTCTATCACTGATGGATTTGACTCACTGAGTCATGATGACAAGAATATGAAGTTCATGTATCAGTTACGTTTAGGGTTAAGTCATCTTCAGGGAGGTGAGGTAAATTTTGCCTACATGTCTTGGGAATTTCCAAACCATAGCATCTGGCTTTATTTTTCTTCTTTTTATTTTTTAAGATCAGCATAAACACACTGGTTAACCTATTACTATTGCTTGGCTAAATGGATTATCATATCAGACTGCGCTCACAATTTATATTTCTATATACATAGATTAGTGCAGCTCTCTCTCTCAGATGTCGTCAGAGAAGTTTCTTTGAGTGGTAAGGGGTAGTTAACACAGAGACTCAGAATGAACCTACGGCAGCAGGTGTCTTTGAAGTGCTCAGCCACAAATGTGGCATCAGTGCCACGTCTCCTTGTCCAGCTCAGGGACCACTGAGAAAGACAAGTGGGAAGAGTGTAGGAACCAGAGGTCAGGGAAGACAAGATTAAAACAGTGCTTTCTGGACAAGACAGGACTCATGAACTCCCAAGCTCATGGCCTCACAGTGGCTGTTGTTGCCTGCACAAGACCTACATAAGATCAAGTCAGACAGTGTTCTAGCATAGAGCAGGGAAGGACTGGTTAGCTCTCACCCCTATTTTTGCAATTCTTGACTGTTGATGGCTTCTGGGAGAGGAGGAGTCAGTTTTCTTAAAGGTGTGGTCTCTGGTAAGTTGACCATCTTCCAATGCATGACCCATAAGCATATAGGAGAAAATCCTAGAAAAGGATAGAAAAGAACAAGAAAATTTAAGTCTGATAATCTCATAAAGAAAAAGTAAGATTAATCCATTGGGGAGCTGGAAGCGTCCTCCCTGCTGACCAGCCTTCGTAGTTCTGGCACGTTGTACACAGGCAGCTGGGGGAGAAATTTCGGCAGTGGTCTTTCTCAGTTTCGGAGCTTGTATGCTACATTATCTGCTGGGCAAGAGGTGCTTATTGGCACAATAATGCCATGGCTGTTATGGGAATAACCAACTGATTTCTGATTGGTTTTGAGCATCCCATTCTACAGGAAGGAAGGAATTCATACCTAGTACTGTGGGTCTAATCCAAGACCCATGACTAGGCACTAAGTGTGAACCTACTACTATTGTTTGGTTAAATAATAGACACATTGTCCAACTGCATCCCTAAATATTTGTGTGTATGTCCATAGACTAGGGCTGCCCTCAGGCTTGATCAAAAAAGCTTCTAATTGCAACAAATAAGGATTTATTCAAAGATTAATGTGTGATGAAGATGCTGAGAACGTGGCTGTTGAGTGTTCAGCTTTAAATGGGACAATGATATGATCTCTTCAGAGGCTCAAGGGACATTACAGAAGAAGGGTGGAGAGAATATAAAACACAGATGATGGGAGGAGGATTGTGAAATGCTGTCTTTGGGGCATGGCCTGGTCACGACTGTCATGAATTCACAGTTGCTGTGGTTGCCTGCATAGAGCCTGCACAAGACAGCCTATTGACATTCAAAATTAATTTAGATTAATGTAACACAAGAAGAGAAAAGCGATTTTAAAAAACTTTAAAGAACTATAAATGCATAGTCAAAAGCAAGAGAAGAGACACAGGGGTATAAGTGAAATGAAGTAATTGCCTTCTGGGTCCTCTAAACTGGAATCTTTCAGGTAAAGGAGTGTGTGTCCAGTTGAAATGGAAGACTCTTGTCTTTTCTGCCACTAAGACTGCTACTAACTGGCCCTGTCAAGGGTCAAATGTCTGTTTCTTTTAGAAGTGTCCTTCCTTTATATCCAGAAACCTCAACTGGCCACCATAAGCAATGGGTTCTGTGGGCCAGGCAGGTTCTTCCCCATCCCTGGACTTCCCAGTTCACACTCTGAGTGGGAGAGACAAACAGAGCCCTGGTATCTCATAGACGAGAACCACTTTCCTTGTTTTCAAAACCCATTCATCATTCAACACCCTTCCTGCGGGCGTGAGACTGTAGAATTTAAGTATGTTAGTATGACTTTAGGGTTCTCAGAACCTAGGGCAGTCAACATTATGGCAGATTTCTGGCTTTGGAGGCTGGTCCATCTTCTGAGCTCCAGCTCAGGTCTATCAGTCTCTGCAGTTACTCTCAAGTGATGGGCTCAGCTATTTGCCATAGAGGGTGGGGCTGCTGCACCAGATTTGTCTCTAGTGGCCAAAATCTGACAAAGGGAAAGAGGGCCCTTAACATCTTATGGAAGTCAATTCTTCTGCTTAATGGCACATGTCTGAACAGACATGTTCAGTTTGTCTTAAGTCCCTTTGACCTGGGCTGGGAATGCAACAGAGCTGGGAGACCTGTGGATCCTCTCCCCTCTGCAGGGAGGCTCTGGAGTTGCCAGTATAGTGCTATAGAACAGGCAAAAAGGGTCAGAATTCAGTCAAAGCCAGGAAGGAGAAGATGGAGGCAAGAGGGAGGGGAGGGAGACAAATTTGTGGATTTCTACAGCAACAACTTCTAGAAAAGTATCGAGGTGTAATCAGAGTAGGGCCAGAAGCCAGGGATTTTGAGACATGTTGCTACTAACTACGCACTGAATTCTTTAGATATTCTTGGAGATAATACGAGTGACAGCTAAAACTTAATACAAAGAGTCTAGTTTCAGAATTCTGATCCATTATATAATGAACCTAAGAGGGATGTAGCTCTGTGGAAGAGTAATTTTGTCTAGCATGAGTAAGACTCTGGGACAATGCCCAGTGTGGTGGTTTGAATAATACAGTCCCCACAGGCTCATATATTCAAATGCTTAGTCACCAGGGAGTGAACTCTTTGAAAGGATTAGAAGGATTAGGAGGTGTGGCCTTGGAGGAAGTGTGTTACAGTGGGAGCCCGTGCCAGACCCATGCCAGACTCTCTCTGCCTACAGGACAGGATGTAGCTCTCAGCTGTCTCTAACATCATGCCTGCCATTTCTGCTGTCAAGCTCCTTGCCATAATAATTATGGACTAAGCCTCTGAAACTGTAAGCAAACCCCCAATTAAATACTTTATCTTATAAGAATTGCCTTGGTCATGGTGTCTCCTCACAGCAATAGAATAGTGCCACACAAAAGCAAACCAAACCAAAAGCCCGACAAAAACCAAACAATAACGAAGGTTTCCATGTTGAGACTGAGTCATGTGCAACCCAGCTGTCAATAAAGTTAATAGATGTGCCCTTGAGCATGGGATGGCAGAAAAGTACGAAGGCTTTGCCCTCAGATTGGCTGTTCACTTCAGCTGCTACAGCCAGATGCTTTTTCAAGTTGTGGGTTTTCTTGTATGTAAGATGGTGTCCAGTTGCAAAGCAAGGTAGCAGTGAGACTCCAATAAGATGAAACAGGCATTTTTCCTGGCACTCCATGCTTGGTCCAGGGTTACTGGCCTTCCCCTTGTGTCTCCTTTTTCTGTGCTGCTTCTTACCCACCATGCCCAGAGAGACTTTCTGTTCTCCTGAGCTAATGGGATGAGTGTTCTCCACATCAGTGCCTCCCAGCACAGCATTTCCTAGGAAGGAATCAGAGTGCTGCAGACTGCATTTTGTACTGTCCACAAATTAATCGGATTAAATGCTAACCCTCCAAACAATGGTGTTACCAGGTGGGGCCTTTGGATAGTGATGTCATGAGGACTCCTTGCTCATGAATGGGATTGCATCCTTAGAAAAGAGACCCTAGAGAATTCCTTTCTCTCTTCTGCCACAGTAGCATCATCTACAGGCAAAGAAATGGCCTCTAACGATACAGTTGGTAACCACAGTGGGCTTGGCTTTCCAGCCTCCAAAACTATCGGAGATGCTTCTTTTGTTTATAAGATACCTGCTCTTTGGCGAGAAGTTATAGCATCTTATGGGACCAAGAAAAGGGCTAGAAGAGGTGACAGACACTGGAAATAGATGGGGGTGGGGGTGGGCAATGGGCATCTTTCACCCTTCGTAATGGGCAGCTTAAGTGGTGTCACAGGTAAGCCTCAGGTTGGGTTTCCCTTGCTTCAGTGAACAGAGATGGAGAAGCAGCAGCTTTTAAGATGGTTCTAGAAACATTGCCATTTTACTTTCATTTATGACTCTAAAAGTTGCCAAACTACCCTGTCCACATGCTAATGTGAATGACTTGAAATTGAAATGTCCGGAAAAAAGCACCTAAGCAGTGCGTCCGAGGCACAGAATAGCTTGGAGAGCAGCCCCACCTTGTGGAGAAATCTGAAATATTTAACGACATCCGTCTCAGACCTAAAGAGCTTTGCTAAAAAACATTTGAAACTTAATATTATAACTCTTTTTTTAGAAAAACCTTATATGATTAGATGTATAGATGTTATCTATGTTATCTATGAAGCTATGTATTTATATAGGACAGTATAATTTATGTAAAATTTGTGAGCATTATTTTTTCATAGACGAGGAGATGAAGCTATGTCATCAGGTGGTGAGAAATCTTAGTAATTTCATTAACACCTTAAAGAAAAATACCCACATGCCCAATTTCTTGCACAAAGAATTACTTTAAACTCCAGTACATTTCTGCGGGTCAGTGTTAAGAAAATTGAGGATAAGGAGTGCTCGCTCGTGATTGTTTGGACTTGACTAAAGATTCCTATTATGCCAGACAAAGGGTAGGGCCAGGCACCACACAGGGGCTCACGAGAAGGCTTTGTTTTACTAATGGAGTAAGTTGCTTAAAGATCTGCTCATTAACATCTGGATTGATGGGAAGATTTTTTTTGATTTTTAATTTGGTTTTTTATAATTCAAAAACCTAAAACCCCACAAATCTTTCCTATATTGCTAACATTTTGAAGTATGAAAGACTTCTTGATTCTTCTTTCTTCTTCTTCTTCTTCTTCTTCTTCTTCTTCTTCTTCTTCTTCTTCTTCTTCTTCTTCTTCTTCTTCTTCTTCTTCTTCTTCTTCTTCTTCTGCTTCTTTTTACTCATTCTCCCCTCCTTCCCCCTTTCTTTTTTATCCTCCCCTTCCTTCCTCTCCTTCTCCGTCTCTTCCTTCTCCTTTCCCCTCTTCCTTTTTCTTCTTCTCCTTTCCTGCCTGCTCTTCCTCCTCCTTCACGTAAGCTCCAAGGTTTCACTAGCCTTCTGCTCCCAGGTCTGGGGTTACAGATGTGTGACACCATGCCTGACTTTTTAGGTGGGTTCTGGGGATCCACACTCAGGTCATCGTGTTCATGTGGCAGGCGCAGCATGAACTGAGCTATTTTCTAAGCTATCAGAACATGATTTGTCTTTGTTCCTTGGAGCAATGGAAACAAAATTATAGATCTGTTCATTACTTTGATTGGATGGTGGTTTTGTTAGTGTGAATTCAAACTAATTAAATTGTTGAATTAAATATGTGTAGTTTGAAAATACCAATTATACTTCAATGAATGTATTAATAATAATATAGAAAAACCTAAAATAAAAAAGCTATTATCTGCATGTATGGGAACCTAATTTGAACTTAAAGAATAAACATATAGACAGGGCGGTGGTGACACACGCCTTTAATCTCAGAACTTGGGAGGCAGAGACAGGAGGATCTCTGTGAGTTTGAGGCCAACCTGGTCTACAAGAGCTAGTTCCAGGACAGGCTCCAAAGCCACAGAGAAACCCTGTCTCGAAAAAACAAAAAATAAAAAACAAAACAAAAAAGAATAAACATATAAATAAAAGGATATGAATAACTAAAAGTTCAAAGTATTGAAGTCTACTCAGGGGAGCAACCAAGGTTCTGGGTTATATTAAAAGGAATTTGCATTTGGACATTAAGAGTGAGAGTCCCATTTCTGAATTTCAGATGCTGTTAGCTACTCAGATTGACCAGGGCCATCCCTCCAGATCTGTGCCACCGGACCCTCCTGACCCTGGGTATTCCTTGGCCTTCCCTCTCACAGCCCTCTCAATCAGGACTCTTTAAAGGTTCTAAGATGCTCGGTTCACAGCTTCCTGCTCTCTAAGGACATGGTAGTGACTTAGAGAAACTATTGATTAGGCTGTGCTCAAAGTCCAAAGTTCATACCCAGTGTCTGATATGATGTAGATGTCAGATGTGTCAAAGGAAGGAAAGGGTTCCATAAGAAATGAGCAGATGTCCAGTAGAATTTCCCCTTAGGGATATCACCCTTACAGAGGAAAATGCCACACAAGTACTGATTTTTATATTGGGTGTGACTGGGGACCATTCCTAAACACTGGCCATTAATTAAGCAGGAAGTTGTAATCACAGCCGAACATTCATACCGCCATAGATCTAAGTTGTTTTCAAGTACATGTAGAGACAGCTCATTTGCCTATCTACTGTAGGAACTTCCCCGTAGCCATGCTTGATCGAGAGAGAAACCATTAGAAACAGAAGCAGACATAATGCTGCATCACGGTTAATTTCCACCTGTGAACAATATTGTAGAAGATGGGGACCCATGTGACTTTTGTGCTGTGAAAAGCACTAACATTTTCTGTATTGTAATGATTGGGCTGGTTAACCACTTATAGCACTATAAAAGAGTAAGAACACTTTGGAGAATATAAAGTTTAACATTTTTTAATTAAGACATTTTGTTGGCATATCCATTTTCTATTGTGTAGTAAGTGGTGCGGGCGGGCCGCGTTCCTGGTGCCTGACTCCCAGCCGCCCAGAGCAGGGCCCCTTGTTCCGTCCCGCCAGGCTAGCTTACACCTGAAATAACGACACAGAAATTGTATTAATTAAATTACTGCCTGGCCCATTATTTCTAGCCTCTTATTGGCTAACTCTCACATATTCGTTTAACCCATCTCCATTAATGTGTATCGCCACTTGACTGTGGCTTATCGGCATGAGTATAATCAGCGTCCATCTCAGGCAGGAGAAACGCGTCTGCCACACTACCTTCTTCCCAGCATTCCGTTCTGTCTACCCCGCCTACCTGATTTCTGCCCTATCAAAAGGCCAAGGCAGTTTTCTTTATTCACCAATGAAAGCAACACAAATACAGAAGACCCTTCTACACCACTATTGTTCAGTTGATGCTGCCTGTATTTTTTTTTAAATCTTAACACAGTCTTTAAACATAGTCATCTATACTCATGGTAGATTATACTTGGTCTAACACAGCCTTTAAGAATATAGTCATTCTATACTCATGATAGATTATTCTTGGTCTTGGTTTGGGATTCTAATGCTGTAATAAAACACTATGATCAAACTTGGGGCAGGAAAAGGTTTATTTTACCTCACAGCACTCAGGTCAGACTCTCCACGGAGGGAAGTCAAGTCAGGAATCTGGAGGCAAGAACGGAAGCAGAGGTCATGGAGGATCACTGTTTGTCCCTCTTTGCTTGCTCAGCCTGGTCTCTTATACACCCCAGCGCCACCTGCCCAGGGATGACACCACCATGCAGTGGGTGGGTCTTCCTATAGTAACTACTAATTATGAAAACATCCCACAGGCTGTCTACAGGCCAATCTTAGGGAAGCATCTTTCTCCATTGTCGTTTCCTCTTCTTAGATATCTCTAACTTATGTCAAGTTCATCATAAGGCAGGCCATACTGTATATAAAAATAAAAGTCTGCCCATGGTCCCGTTGCTACTGCAGTCTGTGTTGATGTTCGTGGTCTATGTTACCACTAAAGGCCATGTGGCTGTCTATGGTCTGTGCTGCAGCCTGAAGCAATGTCAGTATCTGTAGGCCATACTGCTCCTTGGGGAGTGGCCTGCACTGCCACTTGAGGCCAAGGTGATGTCAAGGCCTGTTCTGCCACCAAGGGCCATGTGTGGGCCCGTGATCCTATTGTTACCAGGGGTCTTTGTCGATGTCTGTGACCAGGCAGATGTCTGTGGTCTGTGTAGCACCCTGAGACCACTTAGATGTCCATAGGCTATGGTAGCACAAGGGGCCATATTGATGGGGGAGGCCTGCTCTGCCAGCTGAGGCCATGTGGTCCAGGGCAGCCTCTGAGGGTCTTGTCTGGGCTTGTGATCCCATTGCAGCAGGGGGCAATATTCATGGTCTGTGCTGTCACCAAAAACTGAGTAGAGGTCCATGATCCATGCTACCATCGACTGTGGTGAGCAAGGAAGATACTTTTGCTGTGACATCCATTACTGCAGGTGCACAGTTGAGAGGGAGAGACTTGGAAGGCCCCTGGGACAACCCCTACCTCAGCCCTCCCCCTCCCCCCAAATAACAGCTTAGATAGGAAACCCCCAAAGAGAACTCTCAAAAAGTGTGATGGAGATGCCAAAGAGTAGCTCTCCACAGCTGATGGCTTCTGGCGGAGGTGTGGGAGGGGGAAGGACTCAGTTGTACTAAAGGGTCAGGCCACTAAGAATTTTCCTATGCTCCAGGAAGTATATAGATAACACAAAGTAGACTTTCAAGAAATATCTTTTCTTTAAAATGTTTTTACTTTTTACTTCTTTTGGGAGGGAAGGTCACAAGGGGGTGGGGTGGACATGGAAAGACTAGGAAAGTGCTGTGATTGAGAAGCATAAGAAACTCCCAGCAAATCAATAAAAATGTTACATGGATAAAAATTAAAAGGCTGTCTTGTTCCAAAATTTTGTAGGGTCAGGGAGTGCATGATACCTTTCTTTATTACTTGTAAGGGTCACAAGTGATGTTTCAGTAACAGAAGGTTGGCTAGCAAGAGAATGAATAGTGAATTTATTTAGTACAAGTTTGATTTAGTGAAAGCTTGAACCTTCAGAAGCAATGACACAAAGATTCAGTTTTCTGTTTTGGAAGCCCGCAGAGACAACTCAGTCAGCCAAGTGCTTTGTCATCGGGAGAACCTGAGTTCGAACCCCAGCATCCATGTGAAGAAGAGCTGGCCCTGGCAGTGTGCATTTGTGATGCCACTGCTGATGCAGTGGAGGCAGGGAGAGCCCGATGGGTGAGCTACAGGTTCAGCCAGAGACCCTGCTACAAAAGAGGGGGATGGTGTTCCATAGGAATTTTCCTGAAACCCTCCTCTGGCCTTCACGTGTGTGTGCCTGCTCATGCATGCTCACCTGCACACGTATGCGCTCATACATACATGCACATGCATCCGCACGTGCCTAAAACAACTTTGTTTTTGTGCTTAGGGTTGACTTTAAAAGGGTGGGGGGGAGGAACTATGATTGTGTTGTGTGATCTTTTACTCTTTTGGCTTTTTGGGGGACCCACCACTGAGCCCCCAAATAAATCACACACAGAGGCTTATGCTTAGTTAAGAATGTCCGGCCTTAGCTTGGCTTGTTTCTTGCCAGAGTTTCTTAACTTAAATTATCCCAACTATCTTTTGCCTCTGGACTTTTATCTTTCTCTGCTTCTGTATACCTTTCTTTGCTTCTTTCCCCGTGGCTTGCTGTGTAGCTGGGTGGCTGTGTAGCTGGGTGGCTGACCCCTGGTGTCCTCCTCTCCTTGCTCTCTCATTGCTCCTCTTTCTTCCTCGTTTTTTTCTCCTTCCATTTATCCTCTCTGCCTGCCAGCCCCACCTATCCTTGCTCCTGCCTCACTATTGGCTGTTTATCTCTTTATTAGGACCTTCAGGTGTTTTAGACAGGCACGATAACACAGCTTCACCGAGTTAAACAAATGCAGCATAAACAAAGGTCACACACTTGAAAATAATATTCCCCAACATGATTGGACAAAAATGGTATGAGCTAATGCAGTAGCCTGCGGGAGTCCCAGTGCTGTCTGGTGCAATGTCCCCTCCTCCAAGGTATGTGGCAAAGCCCCTTGGAATGAGGATCTCATGACATATTAGACAAGAGCAGGCCAGAGACTTCTTTATGGTTGGTGACTACCTACGAAGACAGGGAAAGGTTAGAGTAATAATTCTACTTTTTATGGCTGGCTTTGGGGAAAAAAAATCCCACATTTTATGACTTGCTCTTGTCTGGGGAAGAAGAATTCTACTTTGAATGGTTTGCCCCAGGCAGATGGAGGGGCAAGAGACAGGTAGGAAGAGGAGGGCAGACAGACCTTGACTCTGAAACTGCTTCCGAGGTTGCCCAATGCCCCTAGTTCAGCGTTCTCAGTGTGACTTTGTGTCTCATTTTGGGGCATATCATTTCCTGAGCCACAGTCTGCTTAGGATCGTCATCTTTAGCTCTACTTTGTGTGACAGTACTATTGAAGTGGCTGCCCCCTTCCTGAACGTGTGCTGCGTTTTTACCTTAAAACATCAAATCAATAGAGAGAAAATGATCAGCAGAAAAAATGGGAAGAGACACAGACAGGCAATTCACAACAGCACAAAGAAAACAAACTGCGAAACACAAATGCCCAATAAATATTTTTAAAATGCTAACTTTGCTGTTGTCAGGGGTTTATAGGTTGAATTTATAAGGGGATATGGTGACATACTGTCTTTCATCTACCATTTGGCAAAGATGAACTAAAATCTTTCTAAAATTATTCTCATGGGAGCTAGTGCATAATTTTTAATAAATAATTTTTCTAGTAACTTACTAAAATAAATAAACAGAGACCTATGCAAGTATTTTTACACCAGGATATTTATTATAGTGTTATTTACAATGGTGAAAAATGAGAACCAATCTGAAGACAAAATAAATAGTACTGGTTAAATAAATTAAGCTTATAGCCAGTGCAGCCTATAGTCATTAATTCACATTTTGTTAAATATTTAGGGACAAAAAGTTCTCATACTTCTTCAGGAAAAAACAAAGAAGGTGCGCGCGCGCGCGCGCGTGTGTGTGTGTGTGTGTGTGTGTGTGTGTGTGTGTGTGTAGGGGTATGTTTATAAACAAAATTAAATTTTATTCAGTTAGTTATTCATATGCTCATTTTTTCTGGGGCTTAGACCCAGGTACTGGTGCATATTAAGCCTGTGTCCTTTTGAGCCACACCCTCAGGTCTGTCTGTCTTTCTCTCTCTTCTAAGAAAGTTAGAGTCAGTGCATTTCACACAGATTGGAAGAAAATGCCTTCATTAATGCTCACATTGTGCTGAAAACTTATTGAGTGAGTGACTTTTCTAGCAAGTTCATACTATTCTTATCATTAAAAAAAACCTGGTGTTTCAAAAGCAGTACTAAAATTGTTCAAAGGAGTAAAAAAATAAATCACAAAAAGAGAACACTATATTTTACATAAAAGAAAATAACCAATTCAGAGATAAACTCTGGGATTGCTATGGATATATTTGACGTATTGATGTTTTTCGAATTATTGCTTATATTTTACATGTATGGTTGTTTTGCATGTATGTCTGTGCATGGTGCAGGTGCAGTACCCACGAAGGCCAGAAGAGGGTGTCGAATCCGCAGGGACTGTGGTGTGAACCTGGGTCCTCTGGAAGAGCAGCCGGTGGTCTTAACCGCTGAGCCATTTCTTGAGTCCTTTTTCTTAAAGATTGATAGCAACTTTTGGCCTCTTTAACGGCCTTTTATGCAAGGAAGTGTATTTTACTATTTTTAATTATTGTTTATCTTAGCCCATTTCATAATATGGGCAAAAGTTCTAAGCTGGGAATTTTTGAAAGGAGAGGTTGGAACACAACAAAGATTTGTTCTGAGATAGGGTCTTTCTACCGAGGGTAGACTACAGGTCTCAGGCTTGAGATTCTCCTGCTTCACATTTTAGACTACGGAGATTAATAGGCTTGCCTTAACATGCCAGGCATAAGGATGTGATTCCAGGCTTAGAGTTGTCAAACAGGAGACTTTGGGATCTCTTTTGTTGCACTGCCTCCGGCTGCCATCTCTTTTGTAGCCGAGAAAGTTGGTTTAAACCAAGGTAATCCGCACTGCTTCCGAGAGGGGCCCAGGTCGGTTTCCTGCCCACGTGTTTACGGTGTTGTCCTTCCAGCCGCTGGAGGGCAGCTCAGCTCCACGAGTGGCTCGCTGTGTTAGCGTCCCTTTCCCGGACTGAGCTGTGTTGAATGTATTTTGCTTGGAAGGAATGAAGAAAAGAACACATGTTGTATCTCCGGATTAATCTCATTTTATTAACCTCCGAACACCAGACTTTATAGGGCATGAGATTGAAAGGCTGTAACTCTTGTACGTGGAATTCTAAAGATTTCTTCTTAAAAGGAGAGAGCCTGACAAACCTGCCAGCTGATGGCAGGTACAGAGCTCTTTTCGTGTGTTTATAGATCCATTATTAATAACAGAGCTTTCCCAATATGACATTCCTGTACCCCAAACATCATGCGACAATTCTCTGCAAGGCAATTCTGAAACACAGGCTGGTAGCTCCAAGCAAGGGTGAGTCGATGCTCATTGCATTGACATTCACTTTTATGTGCACCTCAATTGATAAGACGATAGCTTTCATCTCTAATCCATCTGATTAGAAGAAAGAGGAACAACTCTTGTCTTTCAAGGCAAGAAAAAAAAATTATGGGAGTCAATCTTGGTGGTGATCTTGTGCTAAGGGAAGAGAGTAAGGAGGGAGAATCAGGAGTTTACAGCCTCTGTTTGATAATCAGGGCCACAATAGGAAAGGAAGGGCTGGGGTTGGCCTTTTCCACCCTCGTCATTTTCTTCTACTCTACACCCGCACATCTCTGCCAATATTTATTTTATCCCAACATGTCAGAAAGGAAAAACAAGAAGAATGAGAACTGCAGTGACATGAGAGATACTGTCACACGGATTGAAAAATAGAGATTATTCTTCACCAAAAAGAAATATCATTTTGATTTATTATACACAATGAAGACAGTTTAAAAATCTATTTAATGATTTAGAATGTGCCAGATGCTGTGTTAATGACAGTTTTTAAAGTCACTGTTTTTAAAAAAGCCATTATGCTTATTTCTAAAATATCATTATTGGGCCGGGGATATGCCTCAGTTGTTAGCGCTTGCCTACAGTGCATGAAGTCCTGGGTCTGATTCCCAGCATGCTTACATCAGGCATGGTTGTGCATGTCAGTAATCCCAGCACTCAGGAGGTAGAGGCAGGGGGATCAGAGGGTCAAGATCTTCTTTAGTTACAAGCAAGTTTGAGGTTAGTCTGGCCTCTAGGCAAGCATGTCTCAAAAACCACTATAAAAACCATTAGATTCAAGATCAGACTCGAGGGATGGCCAATGCAATTTCAGATAAAAGCCATGAGATTCAGAGGTATCCCATAAGAGAAGGGATATAGGACAAGTTTTTTGGATGAGGCAGTGACCCCTACAAAAGGAAGGTGTTCTATAGAGACATGCAGACACCTGTATGCATTTATACATCTGTATACATGCCAAAGTGGATGCCCTTGGTGTGGGCTCGGGTAGTGTATGGAAAAGGGCAGGGGACAGTGCCACCATTTTCTCTTCATTATCATTCAAGGACCTCCAGTTCCTTAAGCTTTTCATTCCCCGTAAACACTGAGTACACTGTTTTAATACTAAAGCTAGAATTTTGAATTGCTTTTTAATAATGTCCAATCTATACAAGGGTTGAATTCAGCTAATTAGGAAAAGCAGAACTCTAAACAGATTGCTGGTTGATTCCAAACACTTCCTACAAGGGCAAGCTTTTGTGATTTAAAGGTGTTTTCTATTTCATTAATTTTCTTAGAAAAAAAGACAGAAAGGCTGTCTTCAAATGTGGATAACAGGGTGGAGAAAAATTGCCTTTGACGGTACCTCTTTTTGTGTAATGGCCTCACATTTTCTCCTAGGAGCTGGTGACTTTCAGGTTTGTGTGCTTTCTGGATGGGAGAGCAATGGATTGCCCCCTTGTGCTGTCCATCACCCCATGAAGATGTCCTTCCAGTTTGTTCTGTAATGTTTCCTTGTTATGGAGTAGACTGAAGTGGTGTCCTGGGGTCTGCCTTCACCTTCATGCGGGTTGTATGAGCTCAGTCTGGTGCCAGGATGGCAAGGGGTGATGGTGGAGGGGCTGGAATGAGAGGTGGGATTTCCATTGTGGTTTCTTGTCGGCCTTTCTAAAAGGAAGGAAAAGGAAGGCAGAAGAGGAGAAAGGCTAGACATAGAAGATGGAAAGGGGCTGTTGCAGGAAGCGGCGATAAAATGGATGCCGTGGTGGTTTCACCAAAGTGACAGATTCTAACGTTAGCCTGTGTTTCAGGGAAGAGGAAGGAAGGAAGTGGGAAACTTAAGAGAAACCGTTTCCTCCCAGGCCTTTCTAGTTCAGGTTCAGAACTCCCTTCATTTTCTCCTGTACAGAAAGAACTTCTTATAGATTTCATCTCATTTTTAATTTTCCCCTTAAATTCTCATGTCTGTTCCTGCTCATCTAAATGATTTAGCTTGGATTCAAAACTGAATTCTAGGAGATGTCATTATCTTTGAAACTGTAAGTCTTCAAGCATTTTAAGGATTGGTTTTTACATATTTTGCTTCACAAAGTTCATGTACCATCTTTAATTTCTCTCTCTCTCTCTCTCTCTCTCTCTCTCTCTCTCTCTCTCTCTCTCTCTCTCTCTCCTGAACCCAGGGGACATCTTCTTTGCTGCTATATGCTTTTTCAAGCACGAAGTTAACCTATATTTGAATAACGTCCTCAATGTATTAGAAAAGCTCACTAAATATACTTATGCTGATTGCTTTTGGTGAGATTAATGAGCTTCACTAAATACTTTTCTGTTAAAGTCATACCTGAAGATTTTTTTTGAAAGAGAAATGTTCCCTACAGTTCAGGTATTTGGACAGTTGATCCCATAGTTGGTAATGCAGTTTGGGGAGGTTTAGTTGGCTCAGTTTTGATGGAGGAAGTACATCGTTAGGGCAGGCTTTGAGAATAAAATCCTCACACCATTTTCAGTTTGCTTGCTCTGTGCTACACTTGTGATTGAGATGCGGTCTCTCCGCTTCCTGCACGAGTCACCATGCTTGATGCTGGCTGCTAAGCCACACCAAATCCCTATCCTCCTGGCTGCTAAGCCACACCAAATCCCTATCCTCCTGGAACCACGTGCTCCAATCAACCTTTAGTCCATAAACTGGTTCCATCATAGTAAATAGCAATAGAAATAGAAAAGCCCAGCAATAGAAAAGAACTATGACAATGTCTAAAACATGGAATTAGCCCCATGATTACCTAAAAAAAGAAATTATACCACGAAGTTTGATCTCCACATTCATAGTTAAAATCTTTGCCATATTCCCATCTTTCTAGTTGTCCTTGGTTCTGAAGGGATTCTGGATGCCCAAGCCTGCCTGGCATGGCTCTGACAGGCTTTGCCCTACTCCCCGTTTCCTCTGCATTGCTAAGAACCATTAGATTACATTTTTTTTGGAGACAGGATTTTTCTGTAGTTTTGAAGCCTGTCCCAGAACTAGCTCTTGTAGACCAGGTTGGCCTCAAACTCACAGAGATCTGCCTGCCCTTCCTCCTGAGTGCTGGGATTAAAGCTGTGCACCACTACTGCCCAGCCTAGATTACATTTCTAAAGTGTAACACAATTAATAAAAACTCAGAGACAGAAACTGGGGTTCAACCTGAAGGTCAGAAAAGCAAAACAGCCAGCCACTGACTTTTACCTTGGTCTTAGTCCAAAAATGGTGATCTTGCCTCCAGGAATCCTCAGAATGAGACTGTGTGAGAGCTGTCTACTCCTATCTTATAATCCTCTCTAGTGTTGGGATTAAAGGCATGTACCACTACCACCCAGTTTCTATGGCAAACTAGTGTGGCCACTCTGATTAAAGACGTGTGTCATCACTGCCTGGTCTGTAAGGCTGATTAGTGTGGCTGTTTTACTCTCTGAACTTTATTTATTTATTAAAATACAAATGAACTATCACCTCACTAAAGCTAGACACCAAGGCAGATTCCATTATTTGGCCACTTCTTCCTGAGGCTAATTACCAAGGTCCAGGTATCAAAGTATTGAAATCCAGTCATCGAAAGCCCCCTTTGGCTCATCTAACTAATATGCCCAAATAAAATTAAACGTCTCATCCTAACATGGGGTTTCCCCCTTGCACTTTTATAAACTGGAATTTTCCTATGTGCCACGTCTGTCTCTCCTGCCTCCTCTCTATGCAGAGGCAGTCCTTTGCCAAACCCCACCCCCACCATGGGGACAAATATTCCTGTCCCCTTTCCCTTGTTTCCTTCCCCTTCTCTCTCATTAACTATCTCCTGTCTTTGTCTCTCCCTAGCTTCTGTCCTTCTGGGGCAAATAAATCTCCTTTGTGCTGAGAATTTATTCTTGGGGGTTTTGAGCCGCAACTTTTCCTTCCAGGTTCCTTCCTATAAATTAAACCTTATTTTTACTTATTAAATTTGTTCTTCGACATTTTCTCACATGTACACAGTGCATACTGTCTACTCTTACCCTGTGCTTCCCCACAACCCCAGTTATAGTTTCCTTGAACCCCTCTCATGTTCATCTATATTCATTTTGTTTTGTGATTCACTGAGATTAGCCAGGGCCATCTGTGTGATTCTGGGTTTGGGAATATCTGTTGGAGCCTGGTGGGCTCAGTAGTTGGTACACACACTAATTCCATGTCTTCTAGAATCTATCAATAGCCAATAGTTCAGACGAAAAGAATAGGTCCCTGGGAGCCTCTCCCATACTTTTGATGTTATACACTATTTTAAGATTAAAATAATCCAACAGGTTGTTCTGGACAATTTTATACCAAGTACTCTATCAGTTTTAAGGGCTACATTCGAAAGAATCCTTGAATTGTCTGTCATTTTTGTTTTCACATGTAGGCACATTCAAGTCCCAGCTTGAAACCTATTTCAGTCAATGGAGGTTAATTCGTACAACTAATTGTGCCATCTTATTTGGATGTTTGAGTATACCCAGGGACTAAGTTCTTATATTAGCTTCAGTATTTGTAGTGGAAAACCTACAGATATAAAAAAAAAACCAGGATGTAGACTATTCTTTAAGACATGAGAACTAGATATTACACAGTAGGATGTCTGCGTGCGTATTGACTGTAATTGGATAGATACCCTCCTACCTCTGCTTTGTCAGGAAGGCCCAGTGCTGATTTTGGTAAGGAAGCAGTGTGGACGCTCATCCTCAAAGCAGCCCCTGAAGGCACATTTGATCTGCATGGAGTTCTCAATAATTTAGTTTACTAGCAGTAATATGAGTCTATTCTTCACGTGTGGTGAATGGGATGTATGCTTGATTTCTGAATTAATACTGCAACATTGCTGCTGTTGGGAGGAAGGACAGAGCCAGAGTTTTGTCTTGTGGCATCTGTAGGTAGTAATGACATTTCTTGTAAACTATGTTATAGTGCTGAAGAAAGGTAAAGCAGAGACAGCAGTACACAGCCAATTGTGTCTTCTGTGGCAGTATCACTACGCTTTGTCTATATTGGAGTAACTGGTATAATTTGTAACTGTAGGCGGTTGGAGTTTGAAGATAGTTTAAATGTGAGTGAATAAAGAGTGAGATGCTCTTTATTCATTTAATGAGCACCGTGAAGACCCAGACCCACAGATATGACTGTGGGAAGATCCCCACCCTTTGACTTTACAAGGACATTGGTGGAAATTTGGGTTCCTGTAAGCAGAGCCCCCGGGTCTCCTCTGGATCTTGGATCTGCTCCAGCTCTTCTGTTTCTGAAATAATGAGATCATTCTTTCCACAGCTTGAAAGATCTTCCTATGATATATCCTGCACCCATTTTTAAGCTTTTCAAAGATAGGAAAACCTTCATTGCAAAAATTACTGCTTGGTTTAAGATCAGTGGATTTGCTATCCTTGATCGCAGTCTTAATAATCAAAGGTTTTCTGTTTCTCAGATCAATACATCCCTTTTTATTGCTAACCCCATTGTCATGTGTATGCTTCCCAATCTTAAGTATTTATTGCAATATCTGACTTATTTTAATGGGTTTCTAGATATGAGAAAAATCAGAGTACAAAGGGGTTGGCGAAGTTGAGCTGTGACTAGTTGTGAGCTTCCTTGTAGTGTTTCATGATAACCAGTGTGTTTCTGGTGGGGTGAGGCTCAAAGCTGGCTAATCCTTTGCTGCTTTGAGAAGGCATTGCTTGAGTTACCCACCTAACAGTTCCCTACACTGGCACTTTCTTTTACACTAAATGACTCTTGATTCCCTTTTTTCACATGTAGAAAAGGAACACAAATTTGAGGTTACGATTTTCTGATAGTGTAAGAGAAAGGCAGGGATTTACATAAGGGAGAATTGCAGCTTGTTGGTGACCCTAACATTACTGTTTTCTTTTTTTGTTTGACAAAAACAAATGGCTACGATGAGAGGAAAGATAGCCTAAAAGCGGTCCCTCAAGAGAGCTTGAGCCTTTGGTCTCTATTCCCATAGATCCCCCTGGGGTGTCTGCAGGGCTATGGTGAGTGTAGGAAGGGCTTAGCAAGAGCAGGTGCATGCAGTCCAACGATTCCTTTGCTACTTGTCACTCATCCTTGCTATCTTCTACACCAGAGGACAAATTTTGGTATGGCCGTACGTTAGCTTGGATAAATGTTCCCCATGGTGGCACTATTAGGAGGCAGTGGAAACTGTAGGAGCTGTGGCCTTATGGAGAGAGAGTTTTAAGGTTAAGCGTGAACTCTTGAAGGGGTTGTGGGACCTCAGATCCTCCTTCATTTTCTGTTGTTTCCTTTATATTGAAGTGAAAAGTTTGTTTTGCCACTTGCCATCTGTTCCATCTACCATTGGTCTAAAGCAGTGGATCTTCTTGATCTTGGATTGGAGTCTCCAAAACCGTGAGACTCACCATGGACACAAACCTCTGAGCATGTTTATGAATTAGTTTTTTGGCTGAATAATTAAAGTGGCAAATATCACCCTAAATATGGGCAGCACCACTCTATTGGCTGGGATTCCAGATGTCCTGAGAAGGAGGAAGCCATCTGAGAGGCAACATCCATCTCACCTTGCCTCCTGACTGCAGGGGCAATGTGGCCAGCTGCCTCTTCTCCTGCTGCCATGCCTCCTGTCATGATGGTCCACAGCCTCTAGATTTGAGCTGCAACAAACCCTTTCATCTTCAAGTTTTGCCACATCAACTGGAAAAGTAAGAATATAGGCTTCAGGGTTAGCTCAACCTCACTTCAGATGGTCCAAGCTCCAGTGCTTTCTGTGCTAAGGCCCTGGATGATGCACATAGCATTCAATTAAGATAATGTTGCAATTACTTTACTCAAAACCACACTTGTATCTTAGATCACTTGCTTAGGCTGGATTTTTATTTTTCATGAGCCGGATGATCCCCAAGAGATCATTACATCATTACATGTTTGAAATGGGGCCAACGTGACTGGTGGTTGGTTAATCACCATAAAACCAACCACTTTATGAGCCAGGATCAGAACACATGGTTTCCCTTGCCAAGACAACAGGGTTTCTACAGAGATGCATGGCAGACTCATCCTGGAAGACAGAAGAGAAGGGAAGATGGTGCTCTTGAGAGTGTTTCCTTGAGTTTATCTGTCTCAGAACAAGTCCTTCCAATCATGAGACTTTTGACATGAAATGCATTGTTCTAAATCATTCCTGGAGTACATACTTAGCATGGAACAACTGCCTCTCTGCCTCCATCATATCCTTGCATAATGGGGGTCCTCTGTTCAGTCTTTGCTTCATTCTGGATGCATCAACTTTCTGTGTACTCCAAGATGCCTCCTCTCATTACATCTCCATCCTTTACATTTTGACCAAAGAGATTTTAGAAAAACTGTACATTATTTCTTTTTTTCAAAATCACTTGCTGCACAAATTCAGTTCATGTAACTGGTGCCAAATCAAACTCCATTTAAAACACTGAGAGATTGGCCATGGTGGCACATGCTTTTAATCCCAGCACTTGGGAGGTGGAGGCGGAGGCGGAGGCAGAAAGAGCACTGTGAATTAGAGGAAAACCTGGTCTTAGAGTGAGTTCCAGGACAGCCAGGGCTATACAGAGAAACCCCGTCTTGAAAAAAAAAAACAGCCCCCCAGCAGAAAAACCAAAAAATATTTAAAATCAAGAGGTTGTAAGTAACATTATGCAGACTGAGCAGGTTATATTTATATGTTGAAGAATAGCTGTTTATATTATAAATTTATAACCATTGATATATAATGTTATTACATATATGTACACAGACACACAGACACACACACACACACACACACAAACACACACACACACACACACACAATTAAAGACCAGGAGTCTATGAATTTGAGTTCAGGGTATATAGGAAGAATTGGATGGAAGAAAAGGAAGGGGGAAATAGTATGATTACATTTGAATTTCAAAATATACAGAAAATATTTTGAAAAGAAAAGATATTTCATGTTTCAGGTGTCACAGATGACTGTCGCCCTCTCACATTTTTGTGGGGAAGCCAGGTGGGACAGCAGCTTCATCATCATCGTCTACTTGCCAAACAGGCTTTCTGCATTGCTCCCCCTTCTGTTAGAGATGCTGTGATCCTCACCCTACCTAAGCCAGACAACACAGAAAAATCTTGGAACACTGTGTCTCTTTTTGCCAGTTTACATCAATGTATTTGTTTACATATTTTTTTTTGTGTGTGGTGTGTATGTACATAATGTTTGCTCTGTCCATTCCTTCTTATTCCTGCCTCAACAATGGTTTCTAGGAATAGTGTTGAATGGAAGAAGGGGAACCTACTTTTAGAACTTAGTTTGTTTGTTTGTTCAGCTTTGGTTAGCCTTGGTTACCACTCTTTTTCTTTTATCATATAATCTGGTTTTTTTTATACCCCTGGATAGTGTCTTCATTCTTTCTGCACACAGCTACTAGTTTAGTCCCCCTGAGCGATCAAGGCTTCCACCAATTTATTCTTCATTGACTTCCTAAAGCCCACCAAGGCCTCTTCTCTAGGTAGACATCCACATTCAACCACCATAAGCTTTTAAGGGATCAACCAAGTGTTCTTCCCCTCAGATGTCACAGCCTCCCTTGAGTTTTCAACCTCTTGCCTTGTGTTTGATATTCTCTACACATTATCATGCCCTGTCTTTTAAAAAAGCTTCCTGTGCTTCAAGGCTTGCCTGAAGTTCTGCTTTCTTTAGAAAGTTTCTTTGATCATCAGAGCTCATAAAACTGTCTTTCATCTGACCTAAGCCACCATCAGAGAAAGACCATTGCGTCATTCACCACTGATGTACAGCTGTTGATTAAACCAGAGCGCAGTGTACTGCTTTCTTAGGATTGCGTTTTACTTTAATTGAAAAAGCTCTTTTAGACTTAAACATAGATATAAAAAATCATATACTACATTGTGGATCCATGCAAAGGTAAATACATTAAATCTGTCAAGAAATTTATAATACCCATTCACACTTAGAGTCTGACACTTAAGGGATTTCCTTCCAAAGTCAATGACAACACTGACAATGACAGTCACTACACCGGTGCTTTCCTGACCTCCCCAGAAGGTGTCAGTGAAGATTTCAGATAGCAGCCAGGGCATATGCTTCTTCCTTAAACGAGCTCTCAGTGGTTTGTGACTTGCTATAGAAGGTGCTGCAGTGACCCTGATATTTTGGGGTGACAGCTGGGTCTGTACAAGTGCTGGCCATGACACTTATGCCATGATTCGCTGCCTGCAAACAGCAAGTACAAGAGGACACTGCATATAGTAAGCAGGGCTGGTGTGGCAGCCATGCCATATAGGAAGAGCCCTTGCCTAGAATGTAGGAGGCACTGGGTCTGTCTTGGGTACCCAGGGGGAAAAAAAAACCATTCAATTTCTATGTTGTACAAAGTGAAAATAATGTGTAAGTCAGAATGAATTTGCGATTTTCTATGATGTCCCTTGTATCATTGTTTATAGGACCATTCTGTTGGACCTCTGTAGAACATTCTTAAAGATGGAAGTTCACGAGAAATAGATGGATAGAAACAGATGAAACTTGAATTTCTCCTTTTTTTGGGACATAGTCAGCAAAAGCTTCCCAACAACTCTAGGCTAGGATTTGCGGGTTAAAGTCATTCCTTGGGAATTTGTGCCCTATGTTCTTATTGGTGCTAAATTATGGAATTGCAGTCAGAACTCAGTTGACAACTACAAATGAAAAGAGAAGACACTTCACGTTTCAGGTGTCACATCTGCCTATTGTTCCTTTCACATTTTCAACATGGGGAAGCCAGGTGGGACAGTAGCTACAGCTTCATCACCATCATCTAATCTCCAAACAGGTCTGGATATATGAGGTGATATGTTTGATTTATCAGTGTCTATGATATATACGTACAGGGCTCCTAGGTCCAAAGTGCATGACTGTAAACAAAAGACGAGTTTTCATTCAAATGTAAGCATAAAAAGGTAAAGTTTTAAAACACAAGTTCAAGTACAGCTCATACACTTTCCTCAGTTTGTAATTATATTTTATTCATGATTACATGCTTGCGTTATTCAGTATCAGCCTCCCTTGAAAGCAGAAGTTGCCACTTTTCATTGATGAGATATATGTTTTTGTGTTTTAAGAGCTGTAATCAGAATGCATATTTAAACTGGGGTTGTAAAAAATCAACAGCACTTCATGTTTTTTTCCTGAGTGTAGAATAGTTAATTACAATTAATTTTTAAAGATTTTATTTTTCCTTGTGTCTATGTGTGTCTATCTGTGTGAGTGTGAGCCACATGTGTACGGCTACCACAGAAACCAGGAAAGGGTGTCTGGTTCCTTAGAGTTATGGGTGGTCTGAGCTACATGTTGTTGGTGTTGGGAACTGGACCCAGCTTCTCTGGAAGAGCAGCAATGCCCTTAAGTGCTGAGGCATATCTCCAGTCCTACAAATAATATTTTTTAATGATTGAGTAAGTGTATATTTTTATTAGTTGTTTCACCTGTACTATATAATCCAATGTCTATGTCTTAGTTAGGGTTTCTGTTGCTGTGAAAAGACATCAGGACCACGGCTACTCTTATAAAGGAAAACATTTAGTGGGGTGGCTTACAGTTTCAGGGGTTTAGTCCATTATCATCATGGTGGGACGTGGTAGTGTGCAGGTAGATGTGGTACTGGAGAAGGAGTTGAGAGTCTACATCTTTGAACTGTAGGCAGTAAGAAGTGAATTGAGATACTGAGTATGGCTTGAGCATATATGAGACCTCAAAGTCTGACTCTACAGTGACACACTTCCTCCAACAAGACCACACCTACTCCAAGAAAGCCATAGCTACAAAGAGAGCCACTCCATTTGGGGGCCATTTTCTTTCAAACCACCACAGTCTGACCCCATGAAAAGCACACACAAACATTTGCAGATTAGTGAACGAATAAAGGTGAAATGTTACAGTTTGGCTGAAGGTACTTGGATTTCCTGATGAAATTCTCTGCCTGTGTATGGCCCATTGCCCATTTCTGCCTTCCCATCATTCCTGGTGTAGGATTTGTGCATGACTAACCCTTTTCAGCCTGCAAGGTGCATTTTCATGTATTGCCTGGCAGATTGTGCTGGTGGAGGAACTTTCCTGACTTTGCTACTGGCAAATGTTTGATGACGCTTTTCCAACTACCAGAAATAGAAATTTGTTTTTCAGGCCTTGAGAGTAGGTAAGTTAGCTGTACATTTGCTGTTTATTCTGCTTAAGGACAGCTCTCAGGGAGTCTCTTTTAGGTTTAGGGACCCTCAAGAAGATCCCTTAAGGCACCACAGCCTTCCTCTACTTAGCTCAAAGAGGTTGAAATTGAGCTGCAGAGGCTGAAGACTCCAAAGTTTGCCATGAAACCTCAGGAGAGTTGTAGGCATGCATGCCAAATACAAAATAAATGCCATTAGTCACGTGTGGCAATTTTCCTAGGAAGTAACGGCCCCCAGGAGATCACACTGTAAATGGCTGTTGCTGAAATGAGGGTGCACCTCATACACCATGGAAGCTGCACCGATTAACATAACTAGTGAGGGATGAGCATTGCTTAATGGAGCTTGTATCTCTCCTGAGGGTCATATGTTGTGTTGACAGGGGTCTTGGGACTGATCTGAACTGCTAAGCAGGGAGGATCACACTCTCCTGCCTTGTGCCTGGGTGTCTCCCATGACTTGTGGCCACCATCCACAATTATAACAGGAGATAGCTACTTATCACACACAGAGGTTGATTAAAAATATCTTGGGGCTGGTATAACTCAGGCATACCTAGTGTGTGCTTAGCTTACACGAGTGCCTGTTTTAAGTCTACAACGCTGACAAATGAATTCACAAATAATGTTGGCTCAGAAGATGATACCCCCTAACATACAGCTTCACGGTTTAAAGTGAGGGCACACGAACAGCAGAACATTCAGCGAGGCCTCTCTCCCAGCTCCTTTATCTGTCTTCCAGTTCACACGCTCCAGGAGACAGTATTTGCTGCAACTGTCTTCCCAGAATCTCAGCAGAAAGAAGAGACTGATGCACATGGCAGGAAGGAGTGATGGCGGCTACACCTGGAACCCACATGAGCATCACCCCAAGGCATTGCCTGTTCTTTGAGGCCATGCATCTCCTCCAAAAACAATTTACTCTTCTGCTAAAATTGCCCAATCCTTCACTCTCCCCTAAGAAGAACAGATGTAAGCTTCTGCATCTCCCTGAACTGCTGGGCACCTGTGTCGTTCCCAGGGTGTGCGCTCTGCGTGCCTTCTTCCTTGTCAATCTGTCTGCTGCCATTATCAGACTCAAACATTGAACTCAGTGGGAAAATAGAAAGCTCTTTTGTCCATATACTTACAGCTTTATGTGTTTTTTTAAATTTGTTTACTACATAATATTCAGTTTCAAATGCTGTGTTCATATTAATTAACACTATAAATGGAGGCTGTACTGTTGGCTAGATGAATCTCCTCTATTGATACCAAGTCAGCACTCTACTATCAATTCTGTCTCCAGTGAGGCTAATGGCAGGATAGGCCTTAATTTCCTGCTGATCTTTGAATGACCTGATAAGGTTTTAGTTCTGAACTTTAAATCCCAAGGACAATATTCTAGATTCAATGACATTGACCCCAAATATTCTTCCTTTTACGCACCTTGATGAGAGGAATCATAGGTGAGAGATTTCTCAAGCACCTGGCTATGTTTTTCCCATCTTGTCTGCACAGGGAGAAAGATCTAGATGTTTAGTCTCACGGAGTGCATTACTTTGCTTTCTGCGCATGGGCAGCCCTGTGAACAGGAGTAATTTATGGATGCCATTTTCCATTTGCATTTGAAATAAGCTGCTTATTCTTTACGGGAAAGAAAATGGCTCCTTTGGGTCACAATTAGCCTATCAAGCAATTAGTCACAATTAGTCACAATGCTGGCAGTTAATTGTGCACACAAAGTTGTTTAGACAAAGTAAGACTGAATTTCTTAACCTGAGCAATATATTCAGAGCAGTGACTTGTCCGCCTTCTGTTTTGGTCTGGTTTAAGGTTTCTCATTGTTCAAAGAAATAATTGAAGCTTCTTTATTGACTCATAGCTTATTGTTGGGCAGTGTACAGAATGGAATATTAGGAGTTGTGGTTGCAACCAAGCAGTTAAAATGCTCCCTCTGGTTGCTAAACATGATTAAGAGGCGTGCTTAAACTTCGCAGCACAGAAACAACATTGCCCTAACAACATGGGATCTCAGAAACAAGGAAAGCCCCAAGGGCAGAGCACGAAGGGATAGGCTTCTCTTCTCACGTCTGTGACTATGGAGAGTCAGTCACAGGCATGAGAAACAGGACAGTGACACTGTGACCCTCGTGGAGTCCTTTCTTCTGAAATTCCACTGGAGGGTGAATACAACTCTTCAGAGTTAGAAGACCATTCCGGAAGAGTTGTCTCTGGGCCACAGCACAAAGGAGACTGATAGCTGGGATGTTTAGGATTGGCAGGAGGCAGCTCTGGAAGCAGAGCGCCAGCCGCGTTCTAACGGTAAGAACTGGCTACTGTGACTTGAACACCTCTAATACCAGGTCTAAAAAGACCTGAAAAGATTACAAAGGTATACACAGGTGCATCTATAAAATCCTGTTTGCTCACTATTTTTTTTTTTTTTGGTATAATACATGTATTGCTATTTCACATGTAGAAGAAGTACACCTTGTGACTTACTGCACTAGTGTAACTGTGTAGAAATTTATGCATAATCTTTAGGGAAGATGCTTCTCTGGGGTCAAAAATACATTCAGGCTGGTAGTTTGGGCGCTGTATATTCCTTAAGGCATGGAAACTTTCTCTGGTTATTAGATATGGTTAAGGCAGATTCTAGGATACAATGCTTTTAGGATCTTTGCCATCCCACCTCAAGTCTAATGGTTTTGGAAATGAGGTCATGAACATGGAGATGAAGGAGCAAGAATCAGCTTCCCTACACAGGGCCCTCCTCAGTGGCTGCATAGCAGCTGCTCATGGAACTTTGGACCTTCTACTACTAGGAATTGTAGACTTAATCCTCCAACAATACTCCGTTGCTTCTTGCCTGACTTGGTCAAGTTTCTTCATGTCCAGGTAGTCAGAGAAGGGGGTCTCTCTTCAAGTAGTCATGGACAGACCTGGCCCAGAGTGACAGAAAGATGAACATGCCACAATTCCTATCTCGAAACAGCTAGACAGAGTATAGTAGGTTACTGCCTTCAGAACTGTAACCAAGCCAGGTCTTGCAATGGATGCTCCAGATCTGGCCAGAGCCTGTTTGTTTTGTCAATGGTTGCTTAAACTGGATTGACCTTGCAAACATTTATAGTGCGCCTGCCATGGGTCAGCATTCATTACAAGCCCTGTAGAAGAGCAGTGAGTAGGGGGCAGATACTCAGATGGGGATAGAAAACAGTAAATCACAAAGATTAAACCAACAATTGCAGAGATGAACTTAATTAGAACTCAGGAACAACCCTGATGAAGCCATCTGGCCTGTTGTGTGTCTATGAAAGGGTAGGGATGACAATCCTGTGTCTTCTGATCCCTTCAGCACTTGTCCCCTATCCCTGAGATCTCGACACAGATCTTTCTTTTATCCTACCCGCTGAGCCATCTCACCAACTTTATGATTTACTTTTTATATGAGTCTGGGTCTCTAGCCCAGGCTGGTCTTGAACTCCCTATGTAGCCAAAAGCATGACCTGGAACTTTTGATGTTTAGCTTCAACTTCTGAGTGCCACCATGTGCAGTTTATTATGCTGAAGACTGAATCCAGGCCTGTGTGTATCCTGGGTACAACTAAGCTACATCTCCAACTACAAAGTTTAATTTTTAATTGGCAAAAAACTATAAACTTGGGGGAATGTAAGATGTTTGGATATGTGCATCATTTTAGAATGAGGCAATCCAGCATGTCCATCACTGGCATCCCATTTCTTTAGAGGTCTCTGTTTTCTAAATAACCTTCTGTTACTATAGAGCTTGGGACACAATACCTATAATGCTTGCGGGGTGTTGGAGTGACCTGGTCTTCTTTTGTTACTTGTTTCTCTCTACCACTTCTAAGGCACTGTAATACAATGTAAATTTTTAGCTATAATTAATGAACTAAATTCTCCTTCAACATGTGCTACCTCTTGAGAGTAAATCTTTTGGGGAAGTTTTCATGTTTCTTGAGTGCTAGTTATGGTCACCCTATTGAAACTTGATGGGAGCAGAATTATCTTAAAAATACTGTGGTATATTATATAAATATATATTGTCTATTTGCTGACTGATATGATAATTATTGAGTAATAACTTTTTGAGATGAAATACTCATGGAAAAACTATCGCATGTAGCATAACAACTATAGATGGGTTTATTTAACCTTGGCTTGGAACTTTCACTATGCTGGAGCTGGATTATAATTAGGTTACAACAATATGTTAATTGATTTTATCCACAAGTATCCATGTTAGCAGCAACAAGATGTAATGGAAATTCTATGGACATGGGAAAGACAGGCCATCTCTCTTTCTCTCTTTTTTTTTGAGACAGGGTTTCTCTGTGTAGTCTTGGCTATCCTGGAACTCACTCTGTAGACCAGGCTGGCCTCAAACTCAGAGATCTTCCCACCTCTGCCTCTCAAGTGCTAGGATTAAAGGCGTGCTGATTAAAGGCCACCACCACCACCCAGCAGGGCACCAGGTCTCCTGGAACTGGAGTGACAGATGGTTGTGAGCAGTTGTGAACTGGAGAGATATGGCGCTTAAAAAAGGAATCCCACACTAGCTCAGAACTAAGAAATATACAGGTATTTATTAATAGATAAAACTTACAAATCAGGATTCTCTGTGTGAACAATGGATAAAGATGAGATCCAAACAAACCAAACCAGCAAAACCGGGGTCCAGGGAGAAAGGCAGAGAGGAAGAGGGCCAGGCGCACTTCCGCATCCAGGTAAATAGTCTATGAGGCCATGCCCCATAGTTAGCTATATACCTTCCTGCAGCAAGTTGTGTGGGTGCTGGGAATTGAACCCATGTCCTCTGCAAAACCACAGTGCACTTAACCACTGAGCTGTCTCTTCAGCCACTCCTTTCTTGTATAATAAATGCAAATGCTTTTCAATAAAGAATACTTGAAATATCTCTGTATATATTCATTCACTTATTAGCAAAACCTTGGTCCAGATGTATCTGCCTTCTTTTTTCTCATAGACTGAAAAAAACGATTAGTATCTATTTACAACAGGCATGAATTACAGACCTGATAACTTTCTTTTTCTGTAAAATGAAGACAAAACACCTAATTTTGCAGGTTGATCTTTTTAACTTCAAAGAAAAGATACAACTAGAAAGACATATGACAGTCATCTTGACTGTTGAATTCATCTATCTGTGAGGGAGGAAGATTTTAGAATGGAGATGTTATCTCCCAGCTGCTGAGAGACCTGTTATCAGTTTTGCATGTATTCACCTTAGATAATGCTGTTGCAGGTATGATTTCAGATTGCTCCCAATGATTTTTTACACGGTGTGGTGGTGGTGGGGGGAGGATTTGTGTGGGTTGAGGCTGAGGGGGAGCGCAGCACTCCCCTGGGTAGGCACAGTGTCCCCCACTGAGATCCTTTGCAGGAGGCCCAGCTGTGTTTTCAATGGAGGCCAAGACATAAAGAACCTAAGCTGTCTGATCCCTGGCAAAGCCGAAAGGCTGTCTGTCAGTATTACTCCTCCCTGCGCTATGGCAAAGCAAGCGTCCTTTGTTCCTCAAGCCTAGACTTGTTGGGCTTGGTGAACACATTTTACATCAGCAGGTCAAAATGTTTTCATTGGCACCAAGGAGAGAAAATGGCTTGAGGCTTTTTCAGGGAAGTGGGCAAGAGGTGGATATTGCTTGCTAATGGGCAAGTGAGTATCCTCGGGTCTGAGCTAGTTAGTCCCAAAGATGCTCACGTTTTAATGATGTAAGGGATAGTCGACTCTAGAGAACACGTCAAACTCCATTGACTGCACAGCTGCCACTGTGGCCACCATATGCCACACACTGTGCTCCAGGAAGCACAACAGGGAAGCGTTCCCCAGACCTTGTAGAAATTAAAGCTGAATTTATTTGATGATTCATTTTTTTTCCTCTACAATTCTAGGAAGCAGAAAAAGAGAGGCTAAGAATTAGAAGGACCCCACAATTTCTGTCCTTGGATCTTCTATCATAAACTTGTATTCAAAACAACGCCAGTCAATCACCCTCCCCTCAGAGAATGACTCGTGCAGCAATAGACTTGGGGAGTTTTGAGAATTAGCTGTACTTGAGCTCCAAGCTTCGACAAGCAGGTCAGGCTTTCTTGTGGTGGGAGGCACTGACATCAGTGGTTCCAGGTGACGCTGGAGGACAGCTGGCTTTAAGCACAGTGATTTATCTTATGAAAGAGAGAAGTTTGGAAATTTTACCCTGGTGTCACATAGAACATGAACGCTGACACATATATTTTAAGTACTTGGATCAGAGCCACCTGTATTAATAACTCTACTTGCCAGAAGAAAGTCTGGGAGAGAAGAATTCTATAAGAGACGTATTTCTGATTTTAGAGTAAAACCACTGTTGGATTGGGGGAAGGTAAAATATATGGTGATGTGAAAACTCACTAAATCTTTTATATCCAGAGATTTGGTGTGCAGAAAACAGATTGTGAGCGTTGAGAGGAGGGATGGAGGGATGACTCAGTGGTTAAAGTGTGTATTGTTCTTCTAAAGGACTCAAGTTGTGTTCCCCAGCCCCCATGCCATTAAAATCTGTAACTCTGGCTTCCTGTTTGGCTGCATGGGTATGGTGGCCCATGCTGTGTTAATCTCCATAATTGGGAGTGCAGAGGCAGGTAGATCTCTGATCTACGTAGTAAGCTCGAAGTCAGCCAGAGCTACGTAGTGAGTTCAGTTGAGAGAATGGAATGTTGGGGTGGGGAAAGGGTTTTGGTGATGGTAATATCGCTATAGCTGGCTTAAAGTTGGTTTTAAGTCACTTGAACTGAATAGTAAAGAGACATCACATTTGCTGTATGGGCTACTGATGTACAGATACCATCATGTTCATTCAGAGATAATTGACATTAAAATAGCAGTGACACAGGCTTTCTGGGGAAAGTGAACGAGACGTTAACTCTGTAAAGACTGAAGCTCTCTTAGCTTCCAGCATCCCTGTGAGCTAGAGTTTACCTCATCAATTTTGTTCCTGTTGCGTGTCCTAGGATTTATCCTGTGATCTCATCTAGGCTCCTTTGCCACCTTTAGAAGGTAAAAGCTTTGAAACTTATACAAAGCCCATGTATGGATGTGAAGTGTGACTGTCTCTTAGAGAAGGCTACCTCCACTGCTCTGGGGGTATGTCTTTCTGAATATTTCCCTCTTAACCCTGTGTGTGTGTGTGTGTGTGTGTGTGTATGTGTATCATAAAATCTGCTTTTAGTATATTTCCTTCAAAAAAGAGAGAATCTTTTTCTTGCCTGAAAAGAATGATAGAAAAGGGAATTGGCGAATGAGGAGAATTAAAGGCCCCTTGAAACTCAATGGGAAGAGTTGAAATTCCACAGCACACTCTTGGTCACAGACTGGCAGGGCGCCTTCTCTGTTTAAGGGCTGTTTCTGAGATGGGGAGTGTAGTAGTGCTGGAGAAAAAAGGGATTCACCAGACACCTACTGTGAGCGGGATTAGCCTGTGGGGAAGTTCTTTCTCTTCAAGAGATCACTTTGCTGAAGAGTTCTTCCTTCAGGAAGGAGTAGCCCTGCCTCCTTGGTAGTTGGAGCCCTTCACTTGGAGAAATAGAAGAAAAGCAGAGTGAGCAAAGGAAGTTGTTGTTGTTTTTTTTTTTAATTGGTTATCCTAGTCAATTAGAGAGCAGAATAGGATGGGGTGGGAAGCATCCTGCAGAGCTGGAGAAGTAGAACCCATAGGATAAATGGAAAAGGCTGGAAGACAAAGAGGGAGGCTGAGACGAGTAAGAGATCTACTTCCCTCAGTGTCTGTACTTCGATGCATTTAAATAGGAAGTTGGTTCAGGTAGGCTAGTTCTTCATACATAGCATCATTTCAGGGGGTAATTCTCACTTGGGTCTCATCAGCACCAGTCAATCTCAAGTCTACTGACTGAATTCTGGTCTCCAAGCACGGACCCACATTGATTTGAAGTAATTGGTTCAATCCCTTACTTGGAAGTGACTTGTGAAGTACATCACCCAGTTCATTTATCCATCGATTACACATCACGGAGCAGAAAGGTATGACACCTTTTCCTTCTACAGGTCATTGTCACAGACAACAACTAAAGACAGTTTAACAAGACGAAAGTGAAGCAGAGTTAGTTAGTCAAAGTTTTGTGTGATGTGGAAGACTTCAGAAATAAAGAATCAAGGACCCAGGGAAGCTCATCTTTTTTTATAGACAGTCAGGTGGAAGTATGATCAACTGGTCAAAAGGAGTGTGAGCTCACGAGTAGGGAAACTCAGCACGGCTTGTCTGCTCAGCTCCCTTTTGGCTTTTCTACATATCTTTTTCTTCACCCCTGGGCATGGGATATGGGTTGGGACCCCTTGAGAATAAAGTTCTCCAAGGAAGAAGACAGAAGGGAGAGAGAGCTTTCTAGTTTTTATGGCTTACTCTGAAGGTCTTGTGGCTTTTATGGGGCCCACCCTGCAGTGTGGTTCATATATCTCTAGTGACGCTCCATCGAGAAAACTGATGTTCCTTTCCCCAGCAGGTATCAATTGCAAATAGGCTCTGGGTTAGGGTGGGACTTTGTGTCTACTTCCTCTTTTCAGAAGGCACTGCACTTTCGTGACCCCATGTTGTGGTGACCCCCAATCATAGAACTATGTTGTTGCTACTTCAGAACTGTAGTTTTGCTACTGTTATGAATCATAGTATAGATATCTGATACACAGGCTATTTTATATGCTACCTCCAAAGGGGTCATGACCCACAGGATGAGAATCAGTGCTCTAGTTTATCATTTTTGAGAGCCCTCTGCAATATAATTTGACGTTCTTTGTATGAGCCAGACGTCGTTTTGGGTATTGAGGATATCGCAAAAAACAAAACAAAACCACCCTTTGCTACAGTGTTGGTGCCCTTGCAGTAATGTCAGTGTTCAGCTGGGATTTGTTTTGCCTCACTGCTCAGCAAATAGATAAGAGGGATCAGGGAGCAGGTAGATAAGCTAAGCCTGGTGAGTCATTTGGGTACACCTAGAAAGAGAAAAGAAATACACATGCTGTCAATATCCAGCCATTTCATTTGGATAGGCACTTCTTATAAATTCCCATGGGCAGAAGGTCATGAATTGTCCTGCTTCAAAAAGCTGGGGAAACTGGAACAAAGCCATGCTAAGTGGCCTGACCAGGCCCATGTCCTTGGCCCTGTTAGTTCCACATCTTCATCAAGTGATAAACTATCCACAGGCTTGAGATTGATATGAGGAGCTAAGTCAAAATTAATAGTCAGGGTATTTACTTTGGTTATTTAAGAAAAGGATCTTGAAAGCAATCCACAGATTCCATATTGTTTGCAGTTTTCTCAGGTGGGGACTTTAATCTCTAGTATATACTACCTAAGTTGCATAGCAACTGTACTGCTATATCTGTACATGGTCAAAAAAAGAACAAAGCATCTATACCAAACAAGTAGGAATGTATTTACTTAAAAAATATAGAACTGAGTTTCATTGAAGTAGAACTGTGAGATTTAGACAAGTAACAGACTAATCATCTCATATAGAAAAGCATTTTAACAAAGATATCTACTACTTATCTGTTTATCTATCTATCTATCTATCTATCTATCTATCTATCTATCTATCTTATCTATCTCTTTTTATTGAATTGATTGTTTTGAACAATCACTTTCTCATGTAAAAATATTGGCTGATCATGGTGTATAAAATACAATATAGATAAAGGGCATCTTTCCACTGGGATCATCAGTAAGGAAGAGAAGCATCTGGGAGGCAAGAAAGCACGGAGCTTAGTCTCTTGTATGCACGAGCAGAGAACTCAGCTCCCAGAATTTTTAGGGGTGGAGGATGGGGGAACTCTCAGTTACTGCGAGACTCAGGAGTAGAATAATAGAGCTGGACACATGACAGGAAAACTGGGAGACAGTATCAAGGTGTCAGTAAATAACTCAGAATATAAGTACTAGTCTTTGCCCACAGCTCCCCACGTGACCTGCACACAGTCGCTGGGCATCATTCTAGAGCACCCTAGAATAATCAATCCTTAACTGCTAATTTAAAGAAAAAAAGGCCTAGAGAATGGATTCAACTGTCTTAGTTTCCCTTGGACACTCTGTGATTCATCTAGTCCTGTTGGCTTTACTACTCCACTCCCAGCCAGGCACTTGTGTGTGGGGAGAGTTGTAAATGTTCTATAGTCTCAATTTTTTGGTGTGGAGTTAGCCGTGCCTGCTTTGAAAGGTTTGTTTCCTATCATCATAGCAAGCAGTGCGAAGCAGAAGTCTAGGTAGCAATGTAAGCAGGGTGAATTATAAAATGTGCCCTTCAGGAGAGCTCTAGAAAAGAGCTCTGCTCAACCATGAAGGGGCTCTCAGCTTCGTCCTTCCATCCTTCTCCCACTTCTGTTGGGTGTTAGTGGGGTCAATGTGGTAGGTCTGGGTAAGAGGCAAACCTGATGAAAGGTAATGCCAATGGCGGAGAAGGCTTAAATATTGATGCAATTGAACAATCACTAATGAAAGTTCTATTTCACCTAAATGTTGTTGTTTGAAGTAAAATCCTTGGTCATGCCATTTTAATCCATGGGCTGACTGACTTGGGGATCCTCATTGTATAAGGACTTTTGTTTCCATCCCTTTTGTCTCCCTGCTAGAAGTAATAGAAGATTGAGCATATGCAACTCATTCTGTTTGTATGTGCAAAGGTAGACATGGACTGTTCCACATAGCTCAAGGCAAAGCCATTAGGATTTAAGACAACCCAATGGGCAGATTGGCCTCAATAAAAGCCCACAGAGCTTTGCTAAAGTGCACAGCATTAAGAACGTCAAAATCTCAGCACTACGGTTTGTATTAAGTTTGAGGCCACTGAGAAATAGTCTACATGAGAGAGGAGGAATGGTTCTTCACTGTTACATCATCTAGTCCTGGGATCTTGGAGTTGAGGAACTGCAGGCCAGAAAGGTTAAATGACAGAATGGAGGGATTACAATTGATGGAGGAGGAAGCACTAGAACCCACGACCCCCCCTGTCTGACGTGAGTTTTTCTATGTGCAGAGAGTTGCCTTGCCTGAGATGTATCACCCATTTAGGGTAGGCAAATGCATTACCCACCCTCTCTTTCCAAGGCATCCGCAACAAAGCTCAACACAAATGTCTTAGCACCATCCAGTTTTCCTTGTAGATTAAGTGTGTTTCTGTCTATCCTCCCCATCCCTTACTCTGGTGCTTGTTATTCAGTGTTAAACAAGTGTAATGGGATGCTTGAGAAACAAAACCAAACCCTCTCAGCTGCTCAGCGGCAAAGCAGTAACATTCATGAGGCACTGGAGGTTTATTCTCAGCAGTGAGAGAAAAAGATTTGTTGCACAGTGTGTCTGTTACTCTTCTGGTACAAAATGCCCAACAGGCAATTTAAGGAAGGAGGGGTAGATTTTGTTTCACAATTTTGGGGTACCATCCATCACGGAAGAGAAAGCAAGGGGTGGTGGCAAAAGCATGAGTCAGCTGGCCACTTTGTGTTTGTAATTAGGAAGCAGAGAGAAATGACTGTTGAGGCTTATCTGTTTTTTTTTTATTTTTTTTTATGTTTTATTCAGGTGAGGACCCCAGCCGGTAGGATTATGCTGCCTATAGTAGGGGTCTCCCACCTCAGCTAACCTAATCTAAATCCCTCACAGATGTATTTGAAGGTATGTTTCCAGGATGATAACAAATGTCATAAAAGTGACCATCAAGATTAACTAGCACACATGGTTAGTTCTCGCTGTTTGTTTTTGGAGACAGGCTCTCACTATGTAGTGACCTCAGCTACCTTTCTATTGCTGGGATAAGGCAGCATAACTAAGGCAATTTACAGAATAAAGAGTTTATCGGAGGCTCACGGTTTAAGAGGGTGGGAGCCTGGCGGCAGGCAGGCAGCAGGCAGGCAGGTAGGCAGCAGGCAGGCAGCAGGCAGGCAGGCAGCAGGCAGCAGGCAGGCAGCAGGCAGGCAGGCAGC